>ML258232.1:0-40972 GCA_005239495.1 Nicotiana undulata | reverse complement strand
TATATATATATATATATATATATATATATATATATATATATATATATATATATATATATATATATATATATATATATATATATATATGATGCGGTCAAGACCAATTAGTGGAAGACATACTGACTGGTAGGGAGAGATTCTTTCTCTTTACTAGATCCAAGACTGCACGAGGAGAGAAAGACTTGTTACATATATACTTAATATGAGGACCAGTGAGGGACTTGGTGAAAATATCTGCAAGCTGATCATTCGACTTCACAAACTTTGTAGTAATTATCGCCTGAGAGTATCTTTTCTCTGACGAAGTGACAGTCAATCTCAATATGTTTAGTTCTCTCCTGGAACACCGGACTCGATGCAATATGAAGGGCAGCTTGACTATCACACACAAGTTCCATTTGGCTGGTGTCACCAAATTTCAACTCCTTGAGCAACTGTTTGATCCAAACTAGCTCACATGTTGCTATAGCCAATGCACGATATTATGCTTCTGCACTAGACCGAGCAACGACATCCTGTTTCTTGCTCTTCCAAGACACCAAGTTACCTCCTACTAAAACACAATATCCAGACGTAGAACGTCTATCAGAAGGTGATCCTGCCCAATCAGCATCTGAGTATCCAACGATCTGCTCATGGCCTCGATCCTCAAACATTACTCTTTTGCCTGGAACTGATTTTATATACCGAAGAATGGGGACAACTGCATCCCAATGACTATCACATGGAGAATCCATAAATTGACTTACAACACTCACAGGAAAGGAAATGTTAGGTCAAGTCACTGTGAGGTAATTTAATTTACCAACCAGCCGCCTATATCTTGCAGGAACACTAAGCGGCTCCCTTTGCGCTGGCAGAAGTTTAGAATTCGGATCCATATGAGTGTCAACAGATCTACAGCCTGTCATTCTTGTCTCCTCAAGAATGTCTAAGGCATACTTCCGTTTTGAGATCACAATACCTGAGCTAGACTGAGCGACCTGACCTTATTTATAGTTTAGGCAAACTAGGACTGTTCGTCAATACTCTATTTCCACTAGAATTCTTTGTCCTATTTTAGTTGGAATATGTTTTTCTTAACCTTATTCTTATTCTATTTTAATTAAGATTAGTTTTCCTTAATCTTATAAATTTTACTCATTGTAAGGCCTATTTAAATGGCTCAATATGTTGAAAAGAAACACTTGTGATTAGTTTTTCTAAGCACTTGCTTCAGTACATGATTTCACTTTTGGTTGACTCTTCTTTCTTTATTCATTGCTTCTTGCAATCCTGCGTGATTGAAGAACGGGTGGGTAAGATTCTTTTCATTTTACATTCTTCTCACGTGAGTTTGAAGAATGCTTTTGCTAGTTTTGTGAAAGACTAAAGCGAGGTGCTTTTGTCTTTCTCTATTCTTAGTGCTTAGAGAGCTGCAAAATCTTGAAAGCACAAGTTCCAGATTCGAATTCTTGAAATGATATCTTGTTCATCATGTTGCCAGACAAAAAAATATAAAGTTCAGGATCCTTTTCAATTGATGAGCAACTTCAGATTGAAAGATTAAGATGTACGGACAACCCTTGAACAAGACAACGAAGTGCACCTAGACGGCGTAAAGAAATCAATGCAAAATCTGACTGAATTGGTTAAATTCATATTGGCCAAAGAATTTGCTAAATTTTCTCGGTATCAGAAATTAGTGGAGGAATTCGCTTCAGTTAATGCCTTTACTCAGTCTAATAAAACATGTTTTATCACCTCGTCTAATAAATGGGTGATTGATTCAAGTATCACAAATCACATGACGGGTAATCCTAATATTTTTTCTAGCTTCCATTCACACAAAGTAACCTCTCCAATTGAAGTTGATGGATCAACTTGTAATAGTGTGGGATATGGGACTGTTAAACCAACCTCCTTTATTACCCTGTCATCTGTATTAAGTCTACCAAAATTGGAATTTAATTTGATTTTTATTAGTAAAATCACCATAGACCTTAATTGTTATATCTCGTTCTATCCTGATCATTGTCTGTTTCATGATCTTATGACGAAGCAAGTTATTGGTAAAGGACAATTATCTGATCCGGCATGCTCCGGTGTTGTATCTCCTTTTGAAGCACATTGTCGATGGGGACATCCCTCTCTATCGTTTTTGAAAAAGCTTTGTCCTCAGTTTCAGGATATTGCTTCCTTGGATTGTGAGTTATGTCGATTTGCAAAACACAATCGTATCTCGTCGGGTCACAAGATAAATAAGTGAGTTGAGTCAGCTTTTGAGTTAGTCTATACTGATGTTAGGGGACCATATCCCGTTGTTTCAAAAATTGGGCATAAGTATTTGGTCTCATCTGTGGATGATTTTTCTCGAATGTCTTGTCCCCGTATTAGTTACATATGTAAAAAGTTCGTTACATATGATTTGTATGTACTGGCTTGAGGGGGTTGTTAGATAATTATTTATGTAAATAACCCTAGTCCCACATGGAATAGGAGTAGAATATATATTGTGTATAGTTATAAATAGGGCTATTGTAAACACTTAGAATATATCAATAATAATATTTTTCTCCCGTGATTTCTCTCATTTTCATCTTACATTCTTCTCACGTGAGTTTGAAGAACGCTTTCGCTAAATTTGTGAAAACTTTAGCGAGGTGCTTTTCTTTTTCTCTATTCTTTGTGCTTGAGGTGAAAACCCTTGAAAGTGCATCAATAGATGTTCCAAAAGTAAAGACGAATATTCCACGGGCTAAGGAACCATAGATGAAGTCATCTATATTGTAGCAACCAGAAGTAATAGATGGACGTCAAAGGGATGAAAGTTTCTCTAATTAAATCCAATAGTTCCATAGTTATCATTCATGGGGGTTCAGAATTAACAGACAAAGGTTTGCTCGGAAGATGCATAGTTAGGAAAGTTGAGATTCCTTCGCAGGAGACTCCAACTCTAAACGACATCTAAGATGGGCTCGCAACACATGGAAATCCACCCATTGTGTCAATGTTTTCGAAATTGATGATTCTCAATTTTTATTTGAAATATCTTCTAGGAGGGATGCAGAACATGTCCTTCCAAGTGAATGGCATTGGAAGAAATCCAAAGTGGTACTCGAATGGTGGACACCTACAACTAGTTGTTGGCCTGACAAGAAGAGATGAAGTGCGGTTGGGTATGGATAAGGCTTCGAGGGATACCCGTTAATTTATGGTCTCAAAAAGTATTCAAAGCAATTGGAGATCACCGTGGTGGATGGATTGAAACGGAGTAGGAGACAACACTAAAAAATCACCTGTGTTGGGCTAGAATCAAAGTAAGTTAGATGAAAAAGAGGTGCCAAGAGATGAGGTGGAAAGTGATGTTTCCAGTACACAATCCCCATTTGGTGTGAAATTGTGGCGACTGTGTAGAATGTGTTGCTGGTCCGAGAAGATGGGTGTGAATAACCGATGGGTAATAGGGATAATCTGGGAGATGGGACTTATTCAGCGCAGCATGTTCCTGGTCATGTGGGTCCATCGAAGGAGAATCAGATTAACAACAGCATGCAAATCACAGAAGTAGGAGCAATTGGGGATTGGATTATAGTAGAAGTATAACCTTTGAATCAGTTAGTTCAAGACGAAGTGAAGGACCCACATTTTGACACACCATTTGCACCAAAACATCATCAGACTAAGTAAAGAGTTTGGGGTAGAATTCCAAGGCTGCGAGAAGGAAGCTTTACAATTATTCATGCAAATTGATAGCAAGAGACAAGCAACAAGGGAGGCAGCTATGGTGTCAGTCACTCTAAGAAAGAAATTAACAAAGAATTGAATTAGGAAAAGGAGAAGTAGGGGAGAATTCTTACGATCGATGATCAATGAAAGTTAATATTGTTTCATGGAATGTTAGGAAGTTAAATCGAATTAGGAAAAGAATGATGATTAAAAGTATGATATACAGTTGGAAGGCAGACATATTCTGCTTTCAAGACTCTAAATTAGAAGGGGATATCAGGGGATGTCAAAGAATTGTGGGCTAATAGGTGGGTAAAATTGGCACAATGGAAGCTAGTGGAACCAGAAGGCATCGTTTTACTGCGGGGAAGCAGAGATTAGCAGTTTGGGCTCTTATTCTATTACTTGTAAGTTCACTAGTAAGTCTCAGGATTTTACCTGGCACTTCTCCAGTGTATATGCTCCAAAAGAAAAGGAAGAGAGAGAAGTAGTATGGTGGAAAATTGGTGCTGCTAGGTAATAATCACTGGGACTTGGGTGGTGTGTGGGGATTTTGATACTATAAGATTCCCTTCTGAGAAGAAGAATTCCAACAGAATCAATGTCTGAATTTTCAAAATTTATCAAGGATATGGGCTTGGTAGACTTGCAACTGTTAGGCAGAATATTCGCCTGGAAGAAAGGGAAAAACTATGATATTGCAGTCGAATCGGCTCCTATTTCAATCTGTGTGGTCTACGATGATTGGGATGAAGGCTTTAGAAATATTAAACAATCAACTCTCCACAAAGTCATTTCAGATCATACTCCTTTGATGCTTGAATGTGATAACTGGGAACCAGTCAAATATTATTTCAAATTTGAAAAATGATGGTTACAGATGGAAGGATTCGAAACAGAATCAAGAACTGGTGGGACTCTTTTGCTTGTACTGGTACACCTGATCATATTTTAGCTTTCAAGTTGAACGCTTTGAAGGTAAAACTCAAAGAATGAAGCAAAACAATTCAAGGAAACTTGGAGGTGCAGAAACTGAATATTCTTAATCAGCTTAGAAGAATTGGATGAGATCCAGGATCAAAGGCCTTTGAATGAAGGTGAAATACACACAAAAGCTGCTATGACTCTGGAGTTTGACGAGATTGCTAAAATTGAGGAGGTAACATGGAGACAAAGGTCCATAGCCCTATGGTTGAAACAAGGAGACAGGAATATAAAGTTCTTCCGTAGAACTGTCAATGCTCATAGAAGGTCCAACAACATTGATCTGTTGTCCGTAGAGGGTGTATCAGGTGTCTGTGGGGAACCCTGAAGACATAAAGGAGATAGTCACATACTATAAAAATTTATATGCAGAGGCTGAAACTTGGAGACCACAATGTAATCTTAGGGAGTGTCCTATCATCAGTCCAGAGGAAAACCAAATGTTACTGAGCTCTTTTGAAGCTGAGGAGATATGGAACAGCATAAAAGCTTGTGCATGGATAAGGCACCTGGCCCTGATGGATTCCCTATGGCATTCTTTCTTGACTGTTGGGAGGTGGTGAGCCCCTGTGAAAAGAGTTTTACTGCCACCTTTGGGGCATTAATACCTAAGTAGGTATTAATGCCAAGGAACTGAAGGATTTCAGTCTAGAAAATTATATCAAAGTTATTGACTGAGAGACTTACAAAAGTATGAGAAAACATGTGGATTCCCAGCAGTTGGCTTTTATCAAAGGTAGACCGATAATGTATGATATGCTCATTGCAGATGAATGTGTAGATGCTAGAGTAGAAAAGCAAAATTCCAGGGATATTGTGTAAGTTGGAAATAGAAAAGGCTTATGATCATCTAAACTGGGATTTTCTAATGGAAATGTTGCTCAAGATGGGTTTTGGAGGAAGATGGGTCAGTTGGATCAAGTTCTGCATCAGCACAGTAAAGTTCTCAGTTTTGACAAATGGCTCTCCTGCAGGTTTCTTCTCTTCTCAGAGAGGGGTGATCCTATGTCACCTTTTCTATTTATCATACAATGGAAGGGTTAAATGATATGTTAAGAAATGCACAAGTAAACAACTGGATTAAGGGTTTAAGGGTTGACTTTAGGGCTAACATTAATCTAGAAATCATCCATCTACAAAATATGCAGATGACCCACTAGTGTTTTGTGATGCTGAAATTGAACAAGTGAAGATGCTGAGGGTGATATTTATCTTATTTGAAGCCACATCTGGATTAAACATTAACTAGAATAAAAGTTACATATATCCAGTTAATGATGTAACTGAGATGCAAAGTCAGTCGGCTGTGCTTGGAGGTAGGATGGGAGAATTGCCAACAATATATTTGGGAATGCCAATGGGGGCAAAGAGTAAATCGAAAGGGATATGGAATGGAGTTTGGGAGAAATGTGAAAAAAAAAATTAGTAAACTGGAATAGTCAATACCTGTCTATAGGAGGTAGACTTATCCTTAGTAACAGTCTCCTTGATGCTATGCCTACTTATATGATGTCCCTATTTCATATCCCTGCAAGTGCAATGAGAAGAATAGATGCTCTAAGAAGGAATTTTCTTTCGCAAGGCAGCAACGAGAATAAAAGAATCCATCTGGTCAGATGGGATATTCTCACAACGAGCAAGAAAGGAGTGTGGGGATCAGAAACATAAAGAGTTCAAAATCAAAGTTTGATAATGAAGTAGCTATGGAGGCTTGCTGCAACAAAGTAATCACTGTGGAAGGCTGTAATCAGAGCAAAGTATGGGATGAAAGGGAAGTGGACAACCAACATGGTGTCCATAAGAAATCTATGGCCTAACTCTAGCTTTAAAGTTGGAAATGGTATGAAGACATCCTTTTGGAATGACAATGGGCTAGGGCAAAGATGTCTGAAGCAGTTTTTTCCTGATATCTGCAACCTGAATCAACAAGAAGGAGCAGATGTGGGAGAGATATGGTCAAATCAAGGTGGAATCTTACTTACAGAAGAATGCTAAATGACAGGGAAATTGATAGGCTGATGGAATTCTACGATTTATTAATGACAGGGAAATTGATAGGCTGATGGAATTCTACAATTTGTTAGAGAAATTGAAAGGGACATCTACTAGTGAAGACTGTATTCTCTGGCAAGGAAATAGGCAAGGTATGAGAGCAATTAAAAATCTCGGTGAAGTTTAAGGAATTCAATCATTCAAACAATCAGATTGACTCTTGGCTTCGAAGTTAATATGAAAAGTAAAATTTCATACAAATTTGCCTGTTTTAAATGGCACTTAGCAAAAGAGGCAGTCCTGACGCAGGTCAACCTTATCAGGAGGGGATATCAACTTGGTTCCAGATTTTACTTATGTGGGGCTCATGGAGAGACAACCAGCCATCTTTTTTTTGCATTGTAAATTGACAGATCAATAATGGAAAGTCTTCATCAAGCTGAGAGGGATAAGGTGGGTCATGCCAAGGAGAATTCTGGAAGTCCTGGCAAGCTGGAATAGAGATGGTAGTCAATCTAGTCAAGTAGAGAGATGGATGTCCCAGCTTGCATTTGGTGGACGATTTACGAGAGGAATCAAAGGTGTTTTGAAGACAATCATAGTTATATCCAGAAGCTGAAGATTCTGAAGCTATTTTTGATGTTTTACATTATTTGTGAATAGACCAAGGACCAGGATCTCTTCTTGTACTCCACTTAGTAATTATGGATGACTTGGGTTTGTTATTGTTGTTGTACTCAGTCTTTGAGTAGTCTGCTTTATACATACACAATTATGTTACCTTCTAAAAAGGAAACTATAACATATCGAATAAATCGTGGTCTAGGGTCAGACAACCCTTCACTCTCCTGCTTTCACAATTTAAACATAGGATCAAGAAACTACCTGCAGCCGTTCATAAGCTTTCTGCACTGCCAGAAACTTCTCCCTCCCCTCAGGATTTTTGTCTGGATGATACTTCATTGCAAGTTTTCGATATTGTCGCTTGAGCTTTTCTTCATCAATGTTCTCAATCTGCTTAGAAATATTAACTGTCTCCTGTGATTGTCTTTTGGGGGCATCATCTCTTGATACCTCATCCAAGGAAATCTCCAGTATCTTGCAAGCCTCTTCTTCAGAAAGATCCATGGGTCTCCGAGTTAACTCTTCTCGCCACATAACCAGCAGTGATTGCAGGAATTCAATGTGTTCAACTATTGGCCAATTAGGAAAGCGAATTTCATCACATAAATTACGAAGGTAATAACGGTGGCACCACATCTCATCCCTTAGCTCTGGGTATGTCACGGGTGGCATCGGAGCAAATTCATACAAAGAATGGCAATGTTGTGACAACTTCTGTGTAAAATCACCTAGATGCTGAAGGACCTGCAGAGATAGAGGTAAAGTTTAGCAGAAACTCATAATCTTGGAAAGATACAAGGAATTTACAGAAAATTCTTGTTAGTCTGAACAACCTGACGAATAAGATTTTCAACTCGCATCTTGTGCGTCCAAATAATCTCAGGAGTGTCAGAATCAGAAACCATTGCTGCTGCAAATGCAGCAGGACCGCTACGTTCCAGAACATATAGCAATGACTCAGGTAAAAGCCCACCCAAAACACTGCGTTTTGCCAAAGGCAAAGAAGAGGAGACAGCGGCTTCTTCCCCTCCATGAAATGCTTGATGAACATGGGTCACAGAGAACAGCTGAGAAATTGAGAGGAGATTGGAACCAGGATAAGCTAGAGCAAAGTAAAAGGCTCCAGTGCTATATAGTTTTATCATTGCTTTTGGGTTCCTAGTAACAATGGCCTTCAACAAAGCAGCAGCACTTTCTACAACACTCGGTTCTCCAGAGAGCATAGCCTATAAATCACCGTTTTAAAGGAGAATCAAATAAGAAAAATTGAGAGAATATCCCCATGTCACTCTTTAAAAGTGTAATCCAAACTTGAAATTTAAGCAAACAATCGGAGATGAATATGAAATAAAATAAATTGCATATGGTACAGTGCTGAGTAGAGCTCGAAGCCCTTATATCTATTATAGAAAGGATAATTTTGACAGTGAATGGTAGTTCAGGTACTAAATGGTTTCCTGTACTGTTCTTCAATTAGTAAATCATGCTGACTTTCATAACTTAGACTACTTATTCTGCAGCCACCTCTTTCATTGCAGATGAACTAAAGAATCTTGCATTTTCAAAGTATTACTTGATCCAACAAAAAGTCAGGACTTATAGTTCTAGAAGGATCATTTCCTCCACCTTATTCCTGGAAGTGGCAGAACAAATGGAAAGTCTGACACCCACAGCTTGCCCATCTTTCTCTATGCATTTTGATGACATCAAGCTTCTCGGCTGGAATCCAACATTTAAACAACACCTAATCCTCAATTGGATTTATTTCCCCATTCCCATATCAAACGTTATTTCCAGTGAAGTGAGGAGGTTTAAATCTAGCCTGACTAGCCAATCTTATGTTGTCAATCCTTATTCTGAAAACATGTGTCCCAGAAATTAGCATGTGCACTATTATTTCACTGTGATATTCCAGCTCGGATAGAAGAATATGATTAAAATATTACACATATCTGCACAACTTTTTACATGGATTATGGGAATACTGGAAAGAGGAAGAAGTAACATTTTAATGACGGAACAGCATGGCGTATCAAGAGGGCATCAACGAACTCTGGAAGCTAGTGTCCAGCTAGTTGTTACGTAAAAAGTGATAGAGTAAGCTGTTCAAATTGTTTGTGTCGTCCTTTACATTGACTGTTGAGCATTCCTATGGATACTCAGAATCAGCCACCTAGGTTTCTTTATTTCAAAAAATTCATGTTGGCCACGTCCAACTACGAAGACTCCATGCTTAAACAGATTTTTTGTTTTTTTGTTTTAGAATGCTAACAAACCTAAATAGAATAACAGAATCAAGAAATTTCAAGAAGTACCAATTCACACACTAAATAATATTGCAGAAAAAGAGAAGGACAGGATAAATATATGAAGAAGAAAAGCAACAGCTATGCCATCAATGCTTTTTCCAAACATAATCTAGATGCCAGTTGCTTCTAGTCCGCGCAATAAACTGAAACTTCCTTGTTCATCAAATATATCGACGATGATAACCAAGGACTCTTTTACTACAAAAAAGTATACCAAAACAAGCAAACATTAACCTGAGCAATATGCGGAATGCAACGTGGACTTGATAAGATCCGCTTGACCCTGGGTGTTGGTGTAACTATCTCACCAGCATCATCTATATCCGAGTGTGCTGCAACCATGCTATGTAATATGCTCAATGCTACTTCTCCTACCTGGAATGACATTACCATTTTGAGTGATCAAATAGGTAGTAGTTTAGTACAGTTAGAAGCGCGTGACACACTGTTACTGTATTCTCAAACCCCAATGACACATACATAGACAAATATTTGTGCCGAAACAAGCTTCCTGATTGTTTCCTTCTCGATTAGGAAAAACTTAAAGAAGCGAACAGAAATATGTACCTTAACTTATTAAGTGAAAGACTAGCAAAAAATCAAGCCATGAATTAATTCTCCTAGCCCCAAACTGATCCTCCTCCATTTTCAGGCCATTATAAAATTTATTCACTTTCTCAGAATGCAATGTTTTCCCCTAATCCCAAAGTGAGATCCATCCTCCATATTCAGGCCATTACAAATGTCATCACTGTCTCAGGTAACAGATGCCCAAAAGTATTGACCATAATTTTAACAAGTAAAAAAGGTAAAACCTACTAACATTTATACAGCAAAATACCATAATTTTCTCTTAAAAGGATCCATTATCAACTTCAAAATCACTCAGTTCAAGTGTTACAAAATTTCGAAGTTCTTTTCAACTCTATTCACTGCTAAAACAAGACGCAGGAAATTGGGAAAACGAGTTTTCAACTGTATCAAATGCAAGGAATTGTGATACCTGGGTTGGAGTGAGAACAGGAACTCGGACAGCCAAAGCCCACCTAAGCTCACGAATATCTCGCAACTTCTTCCAGTCTGGCATCCCAGAAGCCCAACATCTTGTGGTCCAATCTATTTCCTTTTTTGACCAGAGTCTCCTAATAGCATCCTTCTCCATTGGTCCAGCTTGTGCACCATCCTTGTCAAGAAACATCCACTCCTTTAATGGTTCCATAAAAGCAGAAGCAGCAATCAAGTTCGACTGCAGAGGTATAGTTGTTCTTTCTAAAGCTTCATGAACTACTGTTAGTAGATCAACAGCCAGTACACAGCCACCAACCAAGACACATGACTCTACATTTGCCAAAACCTTCATCAAAACCTGCGCAGGGTGAAAATTATTGAAAAATGAAATAACATTCTCAAAGTTAAGACTCTTGCCAAATAATATTTTGATCAGACATAAAAATGTAAAATTAACTAGAGAGACTCTCCGCAATAAAACGGATTTTCAGGTAACAGTTCCGAAGTCGGTGCATTATAACTCCTGTTGCATGGTAACCTTGCTAAGAAAACACTTCTAACAGGTAAAGATGGCCCCACCCTTCACTACACATATCATATGACAACAGCTGAGAGAGCTTACATTTGTTTCATGTGGCCATTAGCTGTTATGCATTAAATCCATTTCAAAATATAAAGCGTGTTTGAGGAACAGTTATTAAACGAGATCAGAGGAGCAGAAATTTTAGTCTTCAGCCTCGGAAACTAGTGTAGAAAGTGAAAGTGTTTTGCTCTTCCACACAGTGTCATTAAAAGCCAGCATTTCGTCGCTTAAAGTGATGAAGCAACGCGAAGGGAGGAGTTTACCTCTTCATGGTTGAGCCATGCGCTTTAGAGAAGTTCGCACTTCAAACAATGGCGCACAAAATCATCTCAATGAGAATCAGTCACTTCTTTAATGTCAACTTTGAGGAGTTGGATCAATAATGGCATTACTATTTAACAGTAGGATGTCCAGAGAGAGAAGCTCCTACTTCTCTCTAGAATCAAGGAACAGAGAGCAGATGTCTTTCAAGGAAGCTCTAGTCTGGCCTACACTAGATTTGGGAGGTAGATGTCGTCTGAAGATGTCTAATGACGAATCCAGTTTCTCACTGTCAGAGGAACATACGCTGACAAGGAAAACTTATTTAAAATCTTGCTTGGTTGGGTCCTTCACTAAATGGGTAGGTTGTCCTGAGGCAATCAGAAATTGGGCCGCTGAGGAGTGGAGAGTGGAAGGCGGGCTGAAGATCACACAGCTTAGTGACAACCAATTCCTGTTTAGCTTTGTGAATGAGGAACAAGCTGCTAAGATTCTTCATGGGGAAGGAGGTGGTTTGATGGTAATTCCATGAAGTTGGAGAGATGGATGGAACAGGAAGGGTGCGTCGATCCACGATTTTCCGGCGACACAGTGATGGTTAACTTGGTGGGCCTTCCATTTCATCTTTGGTGTGCTGATCTATTTAGGAAGGTTGGAGATCTTTGAGGGGGCTTTGTAAATGTTATCTGTAGCTTACACGACATGTCCCGAGTGAGGCTTATGGTGAGGAAAGGGGGGAGAGTTCCTGTCTCTATTAAGGTGGATGATGGAGAGATGGGGTCCTTGGTTGTCAATTGAATTTTGGCCTATGATGCTGCCTTCAAGGTGGACGAGTATGAAGGTGAAGTTAGGAAGGGAGGGGAAATAGGAGGTGTGAGGGGAGGAAGAGTGATTGAGAAAGGTGGAACTCTGATGCCGGAAGCCATGGAGGAGCAGGCTGTAATAGAGAGGAAGAAGGACAACGTGAATTTTGAATTCTGGAAAGAACACTAATAAAGGGAAAAGACATCCTTACCCTTGGATCAATGAACAGGGCTGGAAGGAAAGAAAGGACCGATTCAATAACAAAAAAAGTGTGAACCGTTTGCATCCAATAGTGTCCTACCGCACTTACCCACAGAAAGGTCAAACCTATCGGAACCCTAATATTCCGCCGCTTGTAATCCAACAGAACAGGAGGGAGACGATCCCCCGAGGCTCGAATTTGTCTAACGAGTCTCATGCAAGGTCTGGATACTCTCCATTAGGGGTAGATTGTCAGCAGAAGCCGGGATCTGAAGATCCAGTGGTACCAAACGACCGGAATCATTATTACGGCGAGGCAGAAAGCAGCAATAAAGGGGTGTGTGTCAGTTGTTGCGACCGGTCAAAGGCACCTGAACTCCCAAAGATGCTGGGTAATTCTAACTCGTGTTTTTCTGGGGCTGGGAATGCTCCGGCGACTGCGCCGGCACCAAAAAAGGGTTCTGATCAAGTTGGAAAAGCTCCGGCGACTACCTTAGTGCTAGATAATGCTACTGTGGCTGGTCAGGTGCCGGAATATGGCACTGTTCACATCCGAAATTCTCCGGCGGCTGCAATTGAGATGGAAAATGGTACTGCTGGTGTTTTGGTGCCGGAAAATGGTATTGATCATGCCCGAATTGCACCGGCGACTGCAACTGTGCCAGAAAATGCTACTGCTGCTGTTCCGAGGGCGGGATGGTACTTTTCACACCAGAAATTCTCCGGCGACTGTAATTGTGCCGGTAAATGGTACTGCTGCTGTTCCGAAGGCGGGAAATGGTACTTGTCACTCCAGAAATGCTCCGGCGACTGTAACTGTGCCGGAAAATGCTACTGCTGCTGTCCCGAGGGCGGGAAATGGTTCTTTTCACACCAGAAATGCTTTGGCGACTTCCATGTAGATTGAAAATAGTACAGATGATGCTCCGGTAACGGGAAATGGTTCTGTTCAAGTCGGAAGTGCTCTGGCAACTACAATATTGCTGGAAAATGCTACTGCTCACCTGACAAATGTCCATGGTACTTATTTTGGTCCTCAATCTAGTAACTATGGACAGGTAAATGACCCGGGGACTAGATACAGTCCTAAGATCAACTTCTCTAGCAGGAGAGTGGCTGATTTTTCACATTCAGACAACTCTCATTTGGTTTTTGGCACTGTTTGTGGAAGTAAAGATGCTCAAGGAGCGTTAGCTAGTCTGGAGGATGGAAGAAACTTTACTAGGTGGGTGGGAGAGAAATTTCTCAGGTTTGGGGAATTCCTGGGAGTGTCTTTTGAGGGGAAGGAGGGCAGGGTGTTAGAATTGCTTAGAGATATTGAAGAAGAGGCAAAAGGGGATAGAGTGAAGGAGGTTGATGAATAAAGGGAGGGAAGGGGAAGGAGTCTAGGGAAGAAAAAGGAGGGAGAAGGAAGAAGGATGGTGTATGAGAGGAGATATAGAAGCAGGGAGAGGTATGGGGTAATGGAGGAGGAGAGGAATGGTGGTGAGGGTATAGATGCATGTAAGTTAAAATCATCTCTTGGAATGTGAGGGGGGTGAATGACCCAAACAAGAGGGCTATCATCAAAACGGGGGTTAGGGAATGGGGCCCGGATCTTTTGTGCATTCAAGAGACCAAATTGAATATAGTGACAGATGCGGTTGTTAGAAATTTATGGGGGGGCAAGATGGGTGAAGTATGATTGGGTACCGGCGTCAAGGAATGCAGGGGGTATTATAATATTATGGGATGAAAGAAAAATGGAGGTTGTAGAGGTAAGTAAAGGGGAGTTCATGATTGCAGTACGTATTAAGACCTTGGGGAGTGGTGAAGAGTGGGGATTTGGGGGAGTGTACGGCCCGGTGGGGGAGGGATCTAAGGAGAGTTTCTGGGAAGAGATGTCTACTTTAATGGAGAGGTGGGAGGTACCTTGGGTGTTAAGGGGTAATTTTAATACGATAAGAATCCCGGGGGAAAGAGTAGGGTGTAGGACGATGTCCAGGGCAATGGAAGAGTTCTCGGAGTTTATTGATAACCATTGTCTTATCGGTCTTCCATTGACAGGCGCTAACTTTACATGGTCCAGAGCAGAAGATTCCGCATCAAAATCTAGACTTGCTAGATTCTTGGTGTCTACCGACTGGGAGGAGATGGTTCCAGATCTGTTACAAGTTCCATTGCCTAGATTGACCTCGGATCACTCGCCTATTATGCTAGATGGCAGCAGAAGGAGGAGTTTGTGTATCCCTTTCAGGTTCGAGAATATGTGGCTTCAGGCGTCAGATTTTGAAGATAGAGTAGATGTTTGGTGGAATGGGTATGTAGTGACTGGCACACCATCTTTTCGACTTGCAAGCAAGTTGAAAATGCTGAAAGGAGATATTAGGAAGGGGAATAAGGAGGTGTTCGGGAGGGTAGAAGTTAAAATAAGCAAGCTAACTAATGAAGTGGGGGAGATGGAGCGTGTGGAAGCTTTGAGGGCCTTGGAAGAGAGCGAGAGAGTTAGGAAAGAGGAGGCGAAGCGGGAGCTAGTCGCGTTAGCGGTCGCTCAAGAGACTATTTGGAGGCAAAAATCGATGGCGTTGTGGTTGAAGGAGGGGGATTCAAATACAAAAAAAAATCATAGGCTCGCGGTAGCAAATAGGAGGAGGAACTTTATTGAATCCATAGAAGTGAATGAAGTGGTGTTTGAGGGGGAGGAGGAAGTTAAAGGGGCTATTGTTGGCTATTATGAACGTCTGTTTAAAGAAGATGCTAGTTGGAGACCTAAGTTGGGGGGGTGAGAGTTTAGTCAAATAGGAGAGGGGATGAGGGAGTGGTTGGAGAGGGCTATGAAGAAGAAGAGGTAAGGGCAACGGTAGTGAGTTGTGCGGGTGACAAAGCTCCGGGACCGGATGGATTCACATTGGCTTTCTTCCAACATTGTTGGAGGATAGTTAAGGGTGAGTTGATGGAGACCATTGTGGAATTTCAAGATACCGGGGAGTTTGAAAGAAGCCTTAACGCATATTTTGTCACCATTGTGCCAAAGAAAGAAGGAGCGAGAGTATCAAAGATTATAGGCCTATTAGTCTGGTGGGAAGCATCTATAAGATTATTTCTAAGGTGCCTTCTAACAGACTAAAAAAGGTTTTGGATGAGACGGTATCCACTTCTCAAAATGCATTTGTGGAAGGAAGAAAGATACTGGATGCAACATTAGTGGCGAATGAGGTGGTCGATTCCAGAAAGAAGAGAGAAGAACCGGGAATCTTATGTAAGTTGGATATTGAGAAAGCTTATGATCATGTGAATTGGGATTTCCTAGATTTCATTATGTACAAGATGGGGTTTGGGGACAAATGGAGGAGACGAATCAAATTTTGCATTTCTAGTGCTAGATTCTCTATTTTGGTTGGTGAATGGAAGCCCTTGTGGTTTCTTTGGGAGTTCGAGGGGTTCGAGACCGGGGGACCTACTATCCCCTATGTTATTTATTTTGGTGATGGAAGCATTGAGTAAGATGATGGATAGGGCGGTCTCTGAAGGTCTAATTAAGGGCTTTGATGCTTCGTTTACTGGGCATAGCAATGTGACAGTTACACATTTGTTGTTTGCAGATGATACGTTGGTCTTTTGTGATGCTGAGGTGTCTCAACTTTGTTTATTTGAGACAAATTCTCTTATGGTTCCAGATTGTGTCAGGCCTTAAGATCAACCTCAGAAAATGTGAGATCACACCGGTGGGAGAAGTGGACAATATTGAAGAGATTGCACATGTGTTGAATTGTAAGGTGGGTACTTTACCTACTACTTATTTGGGGCTACCGTTGAGTGCATCGAGCAAAGATCTTGCAATGTGGAATCTAGTGATTGAGAGAGTAGAGAAACGGCTAGCGGGATGGCAAAAGAAGTACCTGTCGAAAGGAGGGAAAGAAGTTCTAATCAAAAGCACTCTATCTAGCATACCTACATATTATATGTCACTTTTGCAGACTCCGGATAAAGTGACTGAGAGGTTGGAAAGACTTCAACGAAACTTTTAATGGGACACAACTGAAGGAGCAAGAAAGTATCATTTAGTGAACTGGAGAGTTGTCACATCTCCAAAGGAATGGGAGGTCTCGGGGTGAAAGATCTCAAAGTCTTCAACAAAGCTTTGCTAGGGAATTGGATATGGAGATTTGGGGGGGGGGGGGGGGGGGGGGGGGGAGGAGGAAAGTGCATTCTGGATGGGGTGGTAGCAGAAAAATATGGTATTATGGAAGGGGGGTGGAGGACTAGAAACATTAGACTACTGTTTGGGTGTGGCTTATGGAGGAGTATTATGAAGGGGTAGGAAGATTTTAGTGGCCATATTTCCGTTAGGGTTGGGGACGGAAGCCGGATTAACTTTTGGGTGCATAAGTGGTGCGGGGAGATCGAGTTGAGGGAAGATTTCCCTAACTTATACAGAGTATCTTGCCAGAGAGAGATGACGGTCCAACAAATTTGTAGGTCCCATGGAGGGGTGCTTCATTGGGATTTGAGATTTAGGAGGAACCTACAGGATTGGGAGATGGAAGAATTTCGCAATCTAGTTGAGGTATTGTATAGGTTGGATACACCGAATAATGTATCGGATGTATGGAGATGGCGGGAGAGTAAAAATGGATTATTCACGGTTAAATCTTATTATAAGAGGTTATTAGTGAGAGAGGAACAAGTTTTCCCTCATTACTCTATTTGAATTCCCAGAGCACCAAGAAAGGTGTGTTTCTTTGTGTGGTTGGCGGCAAGGGGAGCGATTTTGACGGCAGAAAATTTGAGAAAGAGAAGGATCACCTATGTTAATTGGTGCTTCATGTGCAAAAGTTCGGGCGAAGATGTAGATCATCTCTTATTGCATT
This sequence comes from Nicotiana undulata, assembly GCA_005239495.1. Taxonomy (NCBI): domain Eukaryota; kingdom Viridiplantae; phylum Streptophyta; class Magnoliopsida; order Solanales; family Solanaceae; genus Nicotiana; species Nicotiana undulata. The sequence continues at coordinate 23,648 of ML258232.1, read as the reverse complement.
GTAAAGTGGCTAATCGGTTGTGGAGAGTGATTCTTAATTTGTTTGGGGTGCAATGGGCGATGTCGGGTACAGTGAAGGAGGCGCTGCATAGTTGGGTTCACATGAGTGGAAAGAGAAGTCCAAGGGCATTGCTCCCTTAGCAATCATGTGGGTGATATGGAAAGAGAGAAATAGGAGGGCTTTTGAAGGGGTAGAACAAGATTTTGTGAGATTGCAAAGTAGTTTCTTGTTCCTAGTTTCTTTTTGGTGTACTCATGAGGTCCCTATCTGTATAGAGGATTGGATCTCTTTTGTTGAAAACTATATTTTGGTGTAGGTTCTCTTTTTTGGTATACGGCTTGTATACAGGGTTAGCCCCCAATTGTTAATAAAATTATTTACCTTATCAAAAAAAATATTAGATGTTGAATTGCAATTCAATTTTTATTGTACTATATTCATAGATGTTTGATATTTTTTAATTCTCTGCAAATTGTGCACTTTACTTCAAATAAGTGTATGCTTCACTCTCGTTTTTTTCTCCAACCCGATAGACCTTGTCGTCTTTTTGCGCTTGTCCCTTTTAAAACATTGCTTCCACGGAAGTGCTACCCTTCTATAATATCAAGAGATGATGAGTTTCAAAAGTGTTATTGAGGAATTTGGTATTTATACAGTGAATAAGTATTTCCATACAAAGTGGCATGCTTTACTTGAGCGGTTGCTAAAAAAGCTGCTCTAACATAAGATAACCTGAGAAGAAGGGGAATTCCTCTATGTTCAAGATGCTACTTGTGTGGTCAAGAGGTAGAGACAATCAGCCACCTGTTTCTACACTGCAGGGTGACTAGTCAGCTCTGGAATTTGTTCATCAATATCAGGAGTATTAGGTGGACAATGCCAGGAAGAACAACTGATCTCTTCTCATGCCCGAATGCAGGGGGAAATAACACTATCTCTCACAATGACAGATGGAAAATAGTCCCTGCAACTATTTGGTGGACATAATGGAAAGAGAGAAATTCAAGATGTTTTGAGGATACAGTCAGCCCTATCCAAAAGATCAAGATGAACCGTATTCTCCTTTTTTCATTTTGGTGTAGAGCAGAATGTAGTGATGATCTAAAATCAATTCTACAAGTCTTAGATTTCTTGTAAGAAGATCAAGGGTTGTAATTTTTGTTTCCTCTTTGATCTTTTGTAATGATCCCTTTTATTCCTAACACAAGCTTGGTGCTGAAGATTTATTAACATACCGATATATGTTACCTTCTCGGAAAAAGGTATTTCAATCGGATCACCTCATACATCGACTGGTAAACAATTTCTTTTGAGAATCGGGAAGTGTATTAGATTTAAATAAAAGCACCAAGAAGGTGTTCACAAAAAAATAGAAGATCCCTTTCAATTCTTAAAGGAATTCAATAACATCTATAACAGCTTCTGCATCAAAGTTTTGTTTACACCAAAAAATAAAACAATAGTAAACAGTCCGTTTAGATTTCTCAATGGAACAACCTTCTGCATTAAAGGAATTCTTTTGCTTACTTCTAATTTCTGAGGTACAAGAAAGATATTAGCAGGAGAGTTACTAGTTATTAAAGTGGCAAAGAATGGTTACACAACCAAAATGCCAGTTTTCAAATAAAGCAGCAAGAGCATGGAAAATGCCAAAGCATAAAGGAACTGCAGTCAGAAGACTCCTAACTGAGGCAGATAGGAGGTGAAAGCCATGCATTAACGACAGAGATTAGATAGGAGTTTTGGCATATATGTTATTCGCAAATCAATGTTGTTTTTAAAATTCTGTCCATTATTTAAACTTCAACTTGAAATAGAGAATTTGAAGTTGAAAGCTGGTTTGAGGAGTATTTCAGGTGAAAAAAAGGTTTTCAATCACAAAACTTCATTTTTTTTCCAAGTGAAATTCATGTCCAAACTCAATTTCAACTTCCAAGTACTCTCTTCCAGCTTCAACTTCAAATACTCATTTTTTTCAACTTCATCATAATATTCTCCAAATGGACACTAGATTTTGTAATAAGGGTGTAAATCTTCATCATTCTAGTGAATTGAGGAACCAATAGAAGCTCTCCCCTTAAATGGGTCTTTTTTATATCTTTTCATACTAGGACCCATTATTAGCCCAACAAACCTCATTTCCCATCTTTCTTTAGTCCTTATACTTAATAGAAGCAACTTCTTTCTTTTCCAGGGACAGATGGTGTTATTTTACAATCACAAACATCATTCGCTATTTTACTTTTTACTCCTCATACTTAGAAGAAGCAATCTCTTTTCCTTTTATGAAAAAATGTGGTGTTATTTAAAGACAATCATTAAATACAACAATAAGGTAAACGAGACGCACCTTTAGAAGAAGAAGAAGACGGTGTCGTAAAGCTCTATCATCGGTCCTGTCCAAGAGAACTGTAATGTGTGCTGTGCCTTCAAATGAGCCAACTGTGTTGTAGTGTTGTTCATAAACAATTGCCATGGCCCGGGCACAGAGCTCCCTAACTGAGGAGCCTCCCCCTCCTCCAAAACCATCTAATCTTCCCATATCACACCAATTATCAGAAGCACCTAATTCATCAGGAATAGCACCATCGACAGTAAGCCCAGTGTCAGCATCACATAGAAACCGGTGATAGAGGGCTCTGAAAAAAGCAACAGGGTCACGTAGGGGAAAATCTTGTGCCCTCCCACTGGTGCCACTCTCAAGAAGTAAACGCAAATAGTATTGGCCTACACAAACTTCTTTTGATAAGCTAGGATATCTAACAGAAAACTCGCTGTAGTTCCACGATATTTGAGGCACACTCTCTTGGTCAGTTGTTGAGTCTCTGTTTGCACCGCCAGGAACAATATCTTCAGTGCGTTCTTTTTCAACATCTAGATTATGAACCTCAGCCTGCAACGACTCTCTTAATTCCTGCCTGGTCCGCTCATTCCAAATCAAGTCAGCACGGTTATGGTCAAGACTGAAAGCTCGCCAAAATTCTGGCCAATTCAATAACAACCTTCCACATCCAACAGGTGCATCTTCGACCACTACCTGTGCAGGAGCTGGAAGACCTGTATCCTGGGAAATTGCACTAACATCGGAATCCACAGCATTTGCAACATTTGATTCAGCCAAGTCGTGTATATTTGTCGAAGGACTGTCAAGAGAAGGAATGGTTGACGACTGATCAGTTTGAGGAACAGCAGCAGCAGACAGCTCACCTTGGAAGTATTCACCTGCATTCACAGCTGAAGATTGCATTGTTGGCACCTGTACAGGAACTGAATCAACAGCAGCTCTCTGATAACCATCAGAAGTTCTGAAAGGGACAGCACTTCCAGGAGCTTGCTCACTAACTTCATAGTTAGTAGAAGGCGGCAAAGAATGCCCTTGAGGTGTGATCCCTTTCCCGGGATGAATCCTCCTTTGGTGAAGCAAGCGTCTACGTCTCCTACTCAGCAATGAATTTTCCTGGTCAGACACACCTTCAACTGGAACCACATTGGATCTGGTGTGCAGATAAGCAACAAGTCCTGGAGGCAAAACTCTAGATAACAGATCAAGAGCAGGTTGATAAGAGTCCGCCCAAAGAGCCACAAGTTGCCTGCTAACTTCACGTCGCTCACCAGCTGGAAGGTAAAGTGCATGCAACAAATGCCGCAGAAGTGCACCATCTCGTAAAGCAGCGTCACGCATTGATTCTGCTGCAACTGCATCTTCTTCAGCAATTGTTCGCATAATGACAGCTACTGTTTCTCGCACACTTTCAGCAGGATGTCCAAACAATGCAAACAACCGGCGGCGCAAGCCAGCTACTAGACGTAATAACTCCACAAACACTGTATACTGGGTTGTTTCTCCATGTGGTTCACAGACCATTGCCTCAAGAACCTCAACAATAGACATTGACAAAAATGGCGATACTGATACAGGTCTTAGCCGATTTACCAGAACTACAAGATTACTTTGTTGACCAAACAGCACAGACTTGGTATGCATTATTGTTGCATGCCATTCCCCCTTTGTATCTGTTTGCATATTAGTTTCCCCTGGACCACCACCAATAAGTACCGCCACAAGGCCCGCAGTTTCACCAGCTACTCCTTCAGACCCATTTCTAAATAGACCCATTATACGGCCAACAGCAGCAGGAAAAGACATCACATGAGAAGCAGCACTTCTTGATGAAAGCAACCTACGCAAACAAGCAATGAAACCCATAACTGTAGCAGCAGCTTTAGGAGACGGCGGGGGCAGTGGTGGTGACTCTGGTGGGAGATTGGGAGCAGCTGGAAGCATTGTAATCAAAGCCATCAGTGTCACCTCAGGTACTTCAATACCAGAAGGTACTCCACCATATGGAATACATGCATTAAATTCTCGTATCCGCCGCCATAATTTTGCTCTTGATCCAGGAATGGATCCTCCCTCGGCCACAGCATCTTTAGCGGCTGCTGCCAAGTGTTTTAAATGCAGAGTTGCAGTCTCCAAATCAGCAACAGGTTGTTGTGAAGCAGGAAATTTTAAGTGAAATCTGCCACATGGCGGATCAATTCGATGACCAGGCATTGTTAGCCTTGGTAGCACCGGGACGGGACATTGGCACTACAAAAAACAAAACTACCATATAAACCAGATTTCTAAAGCAATACAAGTTCAAAAAATCCATGTATCCAGTGATGCCTAAACGTGCATGGAGCAGAGAATGCAATCAAACCGACCCCTTGAAAAGGAGAAAATAATCTTAGTGACCAAGAAGAGCATGTCCACTTACTTCTGTTTGCAAGACATCACGAACTGCTGCAAGTAAATTATCACGAGAAGTGCTAGCATAGACCTGAAGTAAAAGGGACATAAAACTAAAAGCCTAACCAAACAAGTAAACAAACAAAATTGACCTCCAAAGCCAGAAAGACGCACATGAATTGGGCATCCATCATTAAACTCGATAGCAAACATTTGGGGCTCCTCCGCAAATCGAACAAGAGCACCAACGGCAGATAGAGGACGCACGATAACAGCCTGCAAGCATTTGCTAGAAAGTATTAATAGCTTTTTACATTGAATCAAACAAAACAAGCATCATAACAGATTCCTAAAATAGGAGATCAAGAAGGATACAGATTTGTCCCCTCCTCCTAGTGCTAAGGTTGGGGAAACTAGGTGAATGTAACTCATTCTGTAGTAATATCTCGAAAGCTACTGCTCATATTGAACCATCATGTCCATAGCCAAGACCTCTTAGACATGCCAAAAAACTATAGATAATTTGATAATGAAAATTATGGAATCACTTGAGTGTATATATACTGCGAATGTTGAACTTTTAAGAATTACTGTGTTTTTGCTTTTTAGCTTGATTGATTAGGAAGAATAAAAATTCAATCTTTTGAAATACCACAGTGGAATAATAGTGCACATGCTAGTTTCTGGGACACATGTTTTCAGAATAAGGATTGACAACATAAGATTGGCTGTAGATGTTCATGGCGGCCTCGCCGGCCTGCATAGTTATGTATATTTGTTTGGGTGTGTTTACCTATCACGTGAGTTAGATATTATCTTCAGATGATTTCAATGTATAGCCTTGTCGGCCTTTGTTGGTATTGCCTGCTTGCATGTAGGCCTCGTCAGCATAAGTTCAGGGCTACCCCTCCAGGTTTCACGATTACAGAGTGGTAAGCTCGGTCCAAGTATGGCACCGGGTGCCAGCCACGCCTCCTCAGGGCTGGGGCGTGACAAGTTTGGTATTAGAGCAGGTCTGTCCTACGGAGTCTACAAGACGTGTCTAGTAGAGCCTTTGTTTATAAGTGTGTTGTGCACCACATTATATAAAAAGAAAGCTACAAGGCATTTAGGAGTTTGTTACTCTTCTTTCAAATCCAAATTGTGCTATAGAGTTGAGTCATAAGTGTTTGAGTCAGGACTTATGTTTGCTAATGATACAAAGATGCTTGCAATTAGAAAGATAAAGCTAACCAGAGGGCTAATATAGCAGCATGTAAGGGCACTACTCCCAAGATGGGAATATCTAGCACACCCCGTGAAAGAAGTAGCAGGTAAAAGAAGCAAGGTGAAGAAGGGTACGAGGTACCCAGTTAGTGAAGATTATCGGTATTTACAACTCAGGTAGAGAGATATAACCATTGTGAGTTTACTTTCAACACTAATAGAGGTATATACAAATGGCCCCATCTTAGTTATGCGTTATGGGAGCTAACACATATTGTTTAAGAGAAGGATGGGATATCATGATCCGGTTAGGGTTAGAGTAACCCAAAATGGTAAACGGATTGTTAGCATTCGCTAATATTTTCGAAGGATATTATAAACGTGATAATAATTCTCTTTGTGAGACACCTAGGTGGGCACCCTTGAATAGTACAGTTAGATAGACTACTAGAATGTTTACAAAATTCAGAATATAGGCACTGAAATCCTAGAGGGGATAAATATTTACCTTAGTATGGCTCTCGTCCCTAATAAAGAGAGATGTTAGGCAATCCAAAGTGACAGTGAGATGCAGCAAGGGGAGCAAAAAGCGAAAGAATATTTGTTGAAGTTTTTGGAATAAGGTAATAGACAGAAACATTAGAAGGAGAATAAGAAAAGAGTAAATGAAGCGTTACGAGTAAGATGTGATAAATGGGTGATAACGGTAAATCAAAATATGATAGAATGACAGAGTCTATAGTCAAGTGAAGGAAAAGACAAGAGGAGAAAGACCTTGAGACTATAAAAGAGTATAAGCCATAGTGTCACATTCTCATTTCGAGAAATGAGTTGATGATTCCACGTGATTACCAGAAGGCTAAGTTAGACCCTCGGCGTAATAGAAATCAGTATGGTCTAGTAAACAAGATAAACTGAACATGCATTAGGGACGGAGGATTCGATAACAATCGACATCGTGAGAATTTCAGAGACTGTTTTCCGGCAATAATAGAATGGACAACAGAAAGCGTTGAGAGCAGAGTTAAGCTTAAGGGACTTAGTGTGCCAGTTACACTAGGTGTCACCCTCGTGCGTAAGAAATTAAATTATCCCTAGTACAGAAGGGTTACCGCAAGGCGAGTATAAGTCATTGAAAATATGAAAAGACGCCGAAGATGAAGAGGTAAAATATCTCCAGGTAAAACTTCAAAGCATAAAATGTTAGTACTCCCCTAAAGGGGTTTAGGGGGAAGATGGTGTGATGGTATTAAGCTGGAGTTAAGTGATTCGGGTAAATATAGAATGGTAAAGGAAGAATGCGCTGAAAAGGTGAAAAGGAATAAGATTGCATTTATTCAAATCATATAGATATGTTACGACTTCAGAACGTGATGCAAGCAAAACGCCTGGAAGAGGCAGTAAGGGTTTCCGGCAAAGACGTTAGTTGATAAATAACTGCAAATGGGCTAGTGCGAGAGGTAAGTTAAAACAAAAGACATACCCAAAAGAGGCTACGCAGAATATAGGTATAAGAATGGACCGGCGAATAGTTAGTAGTTGATTCAGGAAGAACCTAGTTAGGGCTAGACAAGAGGTCAGAGACATCATGCAAGACAAACGAAATGAACCCCAGCATAGGCAATTCAGTCTCGGTTGCCACGAGATCGTAATCCTAGAGAAATATTCAGATAGGAGTTGGGGTAGTTAAAGCAACTGTATAAGTGTTACGGAAATAAAAGAGAGTGCCACTAGGCAGACAATCAGAATTTGAGTTCAGAAGTAACCCCACGAGCACGAGGGTACATAGGTAAGTCACTAAGGATAATTATAGGCGAGTAAGATCATCGAAACAAGAGTCAGAGGGACTCCCCTAAGTACTACAACGAAAGACTAGCTGAGGAAATAAGGAAAAAGGCTTTTACCTAAGCATAGCAACCTGAATTCGATATTATTGAAGCAAATGATCTAGTTACAACAGTCTCATTACAACATTGTATGCACTCCTACGAAAGTGGCACCTATCGTGGTTAATGAACAGGAAGTAAAATCAAAAATGATATTCGAGATCATATGAGTCACATGAAATTCCAGTTTTTATAGGCACTAAAATAAGCCAAATACTTATGCAGCAAGTGGCAAAACGACCAAGAAAAGTAATTGCTTATGTTTAAAGACAGCTGAGAAGGCACGACAAGAATTATTCGATTTATGACCCAGAGTTAGTTACGTTATGAACACACTTAAGATTTCGGAGTATTATCCATACAACATATATGTTAACATTCTCGCCGTTATAGAAAATTGTGGTATAACGTTAAAAGAAACAATTGAGCCCATGTCACAAACAAAGGCTTGAATTATTAGAAGATTATATCAAAGATGTTCCACAGCATCCACGAAAGGCTAACGTAATAGCTAATACCCTGAGTTGCAGATTGGAAGACAGCTTAAGCCTACATAAAGGCTGAGGGGAAAAAGGATGCTCGAGAGTTACATCAGGGGTCCGATTATTAGACCCAGATGATTATAGAAAACGCGACTCAAAACACTGCCGAATCACTCTTAATAGTAGAAGTACGAGAGAGATAGTACATCGGCCACATTCTATAACAGCCCCACGATAAAGCCACTTAGAAGATTACCGGCCTAGAGATAACAAAAGATGGGTGGAGATGGCCTTAGAGAAAACAAAAGATGGAGCGGAGATGACAGGCTAAATAAGTGCCCCCACTCTTGCGGGACTCCGAGACATTATCAGGACGAGGGGCATCATTTTACCATTCGAGTAAAGAACACAGACGACAACAACATCACAATCTAGAATAACGCAAAAATAAGAAACATGATCTGAGACTAGCGACAACATATGGTCGGTACTTCAAAGATGATCGCGGACTATAAAGTATTAACATGGATGAACGACTCTCCAAATCGACAGTTCGGTTCAAAGTGTCTATTAGGACAAGCCATTCTAAAAATAAAAATGTGCGAGCTTTTACAAAAGTACAACAGTTTAAAAAATCAAGAATGTGAGTGAGCTAAGATGGCAAGTCAAGTATAAAATGTTACTGAAACCGGGATAACTTAGGAGGCTAGAGTGCAAGGTTGAGAAGTTGAAGCCTATCCTAAATCACTCACTCCTTAAGCGAAGCAGAAATATATGTACATCTCTATACAACGTGCGACATAAGGGTTGAATAGCAACGTTACAAGTACCGAGTTGATAACTAAGCTTAAGAAAAGTAAAGCGAGAACTATGAGAGCCAAGGTGAGGATTGAATTTGGTTCTACGAGCATCAGAATAAAAAATATACAATAGCCAAGTTCACAAAATAAAAATTCCTAAATTACAAACGTATGGAAAGTCATAACGACTGGGTAATCTTAAAGATGTCACCTATGAAAGGCGTCATGAGATTCGGTAAGAAGAACGAGCTTAGCCCGAGTATATAGGGCCTTACAGAGTCATTCGACGAATAGGCAAAGTAGCTTACGAGCTTCACAAGTTTAAATCAGGTTTTGAAGAACACAGTAACCTACCACCTCTTCCAACATACCCATTCTATCCCTTTAATTCCTTACTTAAAACCACCCAACATTCGTCCCTACCGTTATCCTTACTTTCAAAAATCAAAAATTGAAAAGCATGTGTCTTAATTACTCCAAAAAGGCTTTATAAGGCCAAGGACCGGTCCATTTACTAGTCGTGTCCTTCTTATCAAGAAAAAGGACAACACTTGGCAACGTGCATTGATTATAGAGGCCTCAATCAAATTACCATCCTAGATAAGTACCCAATCCCTAATATTGAAGACCTTCTTGACGTGCATGGAGCAACTATTTTTTCAAAAATTGATTTGCATTCTGCTACCACCAGATACGTGTCAATCCTGGAGACATCCATAAAACTGCTTTTCGCACACATTCTGGCCAATATGAATTCCCTGTCATGCCTTTTGGTCTCACTAATGCCCCGTCTAGGTTCCAATCCGCCATGAATGATTCTTGTACTCAATCCCTAATATTGAAGACCTTCTTGACGTGCATGGAGCAACTATTTTTTCAAAAATTGATTTGCATTCTGCTACCACCAGATACGCGTCAATCCTGGAGACATCCATAAAACTGCTTTTCGCACACATTCTGGCCAATATGAATTCCCTGTCATGCCTTTTGGTCTCACTAATGCCCCGTCTAGATTCCAATCCGCCATGAATGATTTTTCAGACATTATCTACTCAAATTTATGCTTGTATTTTTTGATGACATCTTTATATATAGTCAGACCATTGAGCAGCATATAAATCACTTGTAACTTGCCGTCCAACTTCTCAGAAATAATCATTTATATGCCAAAGCTTCAAAATATTTATTTGTCATATCCAAATCTCTTTTCTGGGTCATGTGGTTTCAGCCAATGGGGTTGGTGTTGATCAAGATAAAATTCAAGCAGTCTTGGAGTGGCTAGTTCCAACTAATGCGAAGGAGGTACGTGGATTTCTAGGATTAATAGGTTATTATTGCAGATTTGTGAAAGGTGATGGAATGATGGCTCGACTACTCACTCAATTTACCAAGAAAAATGCTTTTCAATGGTCAACCTTATCTAAAAGTGCTTTCAGACATCTCAGGCAAGCCTTAACAACCGTTCCGGTACTTCGACTACCGGATTTCACTCAACCTTTTGTGGTGGAATGTGATGTTTCTTCAGAAGGAATAGGGGTTATTCTTCTTCAAGATGACCATCCTATTGCTTATTTTAGTAAAGGATTTTCTTTTTCCAACCGTGAGAAGTCTACTTACCTGGAATTGCTTGCTCTTGTTTTAGCTATGTAGAAATGGAAACACTACCTCTTGGGCCATCATTTTTATGTCCAATCAGATCATTGAAGCCTCAAGTATCTCCTTTCCTAGTGTATTACCACTAATGAGCAGCAAAGGTTATTAATGAAATTGCTTCCATTCGACTTCACAATTGTTTAGAAAGCAGGGAAAGACAATTTGGGTGTTGATTCTCTTTCAAGGCGGCCACTTAATGCTGAATATCTGGCTCTTACTCTTCATGTACCCATGGATTTTTCCAATTGGTATACTCGTGAGATTATTCAAGCCATCTGCCAAGACTCTTCTTTACAACCAGATTTTCACATGGTGGATCACAAACTTTATTTCAAGGAAAGATTGGTTGTTCCAGATCAATCTTCTCTTCGCCAAAAGCTTCTTTCTGAATCTCACAACACACCTTCTGCCAGGCATGGAGGATATTTAAAAACCTTGAAGCGCCTCTCTTCCAATTTTTTCTGGCCAAGGATGAAACGTGATGTTAAGCTCTTTGTTCAGAATTGTTTGGTTTGTCAACAGGCCAAATACCAAGCTTTAGCACCTGCCGGACTTCTACAACCATTGCCTGTACCTGATAGGATATGGGAAGATATCTCACTTGACTTCATTGTCGGACTTCCCAAATCTGGTGGTTATGCCACGATTTGGATTGTCGTAGATCATCTCAGGAAGTATTCTCATTTCATCCCACTTTCTCACAATCTCACCCATATACTTCCAAGTCTGTGACTAATGTTTTTTGCATAGAAATTGTGCGTCTCCACGGCATTCCTCGGTTAATCCTCTCTGATCGGGATGTTATCTTTCTCAGTGCTTTTTGGCAGGAGCTTTTTTGGCTAAACAAGACAATGCTAAGGATGGGTACGTCTCCACAATATGATGGACAGACTGAGGTGGTTAATAGATGCTTGGAATCTTATTTAAGATGCTTTGCTATGGAGCAGCCTCGCACATGGATTCAGTATTTACCATGGGCAGAATTTTCTTTTAACACGGGCCTTCACTCTTCAACAGAAACTACCCCATTCAAAATTGTCTATGGTAGAGATCCTCCAAGCATTTTTCCTTTTGTTCATGGAGAAACACGCATTACTCAACTTGAAGAACAACTTTTGAATCGTGATGCCATGCTGAAAATTCCGACGGATAACCTTTGAACGGTGCAAACTCGAATGAAACAGCAAGCAGATGCTCATCGTCGGGATGTCACTTTTCAGGTTGGGGATTCTTTCCTACTACGTGTTCAAACTTACCGCCAAAACTCTTAGGCTCATCGCTGGTATGAAAGTTTGTCACCTCGTTTTTTCGGACCATACAAAATTGTACGATGTGTTGGGCCTGTAGCGTATGAACTGGAGCTGCCCGAATCTTCCTAAGTCCATCCAGTTTTCCATGTATCTTTGCTCCTTCCAGCTCATGGTCAGCAAGTTGCTACACCATCAGACCCTCTTCCTATCACTGAAAATTGGGAGCTTACCCTATCTCCTGCTAAGATTCTGGCACACTGATGGGTCAATGAAGCTGCTACTCCTTCTTTGGAACTGCTGGTTCAATGGGCTGATCATCCCCTTTGAAGAAGCTAGTTGAGAAAACTATGATCTCATTGCTGATCAATTTCCTTCTTTTCGCCTTGAGGACAAGGCGACTTTTCAGGGGGATGCATTGATACAACTGCTTCTTTACGGACTTACTTTAGAAGAAAATCAAGAAAAACATGTGGAAATAATTTGTCAAGTGACAAAATCAGCTATGTCAGTTTCTTGGTTTCAAACAGAATAAAGTTTAAGGACAGCAGTTATTTCAGTAATTACTGCAGCAGTTATTACAGCAGTAACTTTTTATCTATGTCTTAGGAGTTGTCTGTATCTATTAGTTTATATATATGTTTCTCTGTAAGAACTCTAGTAGGATGAATTATCATTATCTATGTATCTGGAGGTTTGTCCACTCCATACGGACATAATTATTGGTTAATCCAGTGTTTAAGATTCTTGCAGTTTACTTAACCAGTAAAATTTCTTTTCTTTACCTCTTCTTTATCACAGACCCTATCACTTTTATTCTACTAAAGGATGCCNGTGCGACCAAACCCCAAAAATCTCATTCCCATCGGAATAGAAAAGTCAGTTATCGTGCGTCTTTCCGGTTAACGACTCAAGATTGATTTGCGTTATCTCCTCATCGGTAAGTGTTGTGCGAAAACCAACACTACTATCTTGTTCAGAGAATTCAGGCAACAAAACCCTAGTCAATCACTCCGGCAGAAAGTCCCTCACGCGCCTCCATGCGCCGCCACAACAAGGGTTCCAGCGAGCTAAAATAACTTGTTTTGTTGCTTAGGGGGAGTCTAGTGGCCTAATATGTCGAATGATCAGCTTGCAAATATTTTTACCAAGTCCCTCACTGGTACTCGTATTAATTACATATGTAACAAGCTCGGTACATATGATTTGTATGCACCGGCTTGAGGGGGAGTGTTAGATAGTAATGTGTAAGTAGTCCTAGTCCCATATGTAGTAGGAGTAAAATATGTCCTAGTCCCATATGTAGTGGGAGTGGAATATGTCCTAGTCCCACATGTAGTAGGAGTAGAATATATATTATATATAGGGCTCACTTTATCATTGTTAATAAATAGATTTTTTCTCCCGTGCATTCTCACAATGCCTATTTGGACAAGCTTCTAAAATTAGCTTATTTTGAAAAGTATTTTTCTCAAAAGTACTTTTCGTATAGGTTTACCAACTAACTAGGATTAAAACTTATTTGTTTTTTCACGAGTCTTTTATTCTACTAAGGGACTCATAGCCTGTTTGGACAAGCTTCTAAAATTAGCTTATTTTGAATAGTGTTTTTCTCAAAAGTGCTTTTAAAAAGTACATTTGGTAAGAAGCAGCTTGTGTTTTGCTAATCAATTTGAAAAGCCCTTTAGAGCAGCAATTAGTGTTAGGCCAACCTTTTTTTAAAATGTTGCTAAGTGTATTTATCTCAAAAGTGCTTTCAAAAAAGTGCTTTTGGGAAGAAAATATTTTATCTGTTTCTCAAAAATTGATTCTGCTTCTACTCAAAAGCGCTTTTTTCTTTTAAAAAGTTTGGCCAAACACCTTAATTTTAGAAAGAAAAACACTTTCAGCCCAAAAAGCACTTGTGACAAAAAAAGAAGTTTGGTCAAACAGACTATCATAAGTCCTATTTAAAGAACCTCTAACTTTAGAAAATCCCGAACTTCGCCTTAAAAGACATTATTTAGTATTGGAATGAAATATTTTAACAGGGGATTAATATGGCTAAAACCAATTGTACAGGACTGAGGAGTAGTTTATTGATATGTTTTTTGCCTTCTTTAAGTATGCCACTGGACCAAGCAAGATGCAAACTCTTCAAATAATAGATAAGATTTTTTCTATTGCGGGGAGGGACGAGCTGAGGGGATTAAGAACAAAGATTTGTATGTAAAAGGAGAAGCGTATCAAAATTAAAACTCCTGAAAAAAAAATCAATTATCCAGCTTACTTCATAGTTCTCGGGTCGTCTTTCCACAAGTGAGACCTTAGTGAGAATGAGTTGACGAGATACCGCATCGCCATGTTCTCCAAGGCCCCCTTTTGGGCCAATAGACATACTTACTCCTGGAGTATTCAGAGTCCCCCGAGCAGCTGAGCGCAATCTTGTTACTAACCAAGCACCACAAGGAGTTTCATCTGCCCCAACAGCCTCTTTTGCTGAATTTTAACATCAATGTAGTCAAACAAAGAGGATATGACACTCTGTGATTACAAGAATATCACAAGAAGAAAGTGAGTAAATATATAATTGTTCTCTCAAGAGATACCTCTCCTATTTATGTACTCAGATAAGGTCACTGCTTGAGAATTGTCGACAGTTAATCCCACACCCACCATGGATGTCGCAGTTTTAGTCTGATCAAAAAGATGTAGCAAATTAAACATCATAAGAATACGATTATAGCATGCAAATGACTCATGGTTCAGAAAGTGAACTCTCACTGGATGAGAGTCATCCTGCTTCCAGGGCCAAAAGTTAATGACTTGGAGAGCAATACAAGGACATTTTTATTACTTCTACCATTATCAGAAAAAAAAAAAAAAAAAAGAGAGAACAGCTTCATTACCAGATTTGATATGATGGCAGCGTTAGTAGTTCCCGAAGCAGCTTGGAAAGCTTTAGATTTTCTTCCATAAAGCGGGCAAAGAACAAAACCTCCGTAATCTGTATTTTTCTTCCCATAAGGGTCAGATAGAAGGATAATGGAAGGAGAGCCCATATCTCTAAAATCCAAGCACCAACGAAGCTCTCCAGATTTTGATTCAATAAGCTCAACTCCTATATAAGTAATTTTCAACTTCTGCACTCCCAAACAGAAAAGGTAAAATTATCATTGCCTTCTTTTGTTATGGGGCAGGGGGTTTGGAAGGAAAAGAGGGGAAGGGAGAGGAATAAAACCAGTACACTCTCTATCATACACAGCATTTCAAAGTTGGTGTATACATTACTTACTTATCAAGTTAAAAGGGAAAAAGCAAACATATAAATAGTAAAGCAGATCATCAAAACTATCAAATTAATAATGCCAAAGCATAATGAGCATTAGGCTGTTAGCAGCAGAGATCAGGACTAGAAATATTATGAATATGAAAGCATATAAGCATATAAGCATCTGCCACTAATTCCTTGAAACATGGTGAAAGAGAAAGCTAATAATAATAAATGTATAAGCATAGTACATAACCGTCCAAAAAGTGAATGAGCAGGATAAGTACAGACAGTTTGGCCAACAACGAAGAAGGAGAAGACCAAGAAGAGTTGTGCAAGAATGAAGATCAAAAGAAGTAAATGTTGAACAGGATGATATTTCAACAGGTGAATTAAACCAACAACATCAGCCAGTGAAGCAAAGTCAAGAATATGATAGGGAAAACTCACTAGATATGCAACAAATCAGAAACAGACACATAGAGGACAGCAGGGGAAAGGGACAAATGAAGCCAACCCACAACATTCCTAAGAGAGGGAAGGCTGTGATCACTGAACCAACTCCTAGGAGTGTATGGTTTTGAGGCTTTACAAATTGCAGGGCATGTAATTGAGAAGACAAAACCACCAGAACATGGTGGAGGATCCTCTTAATCTATGACTTGGGTGACTTGGAACATAAGGGGCATCAATACGAGATAAAAGAAAGAGTTGAAGAAGTTGTTGAAGTCAATAACATTGCTCTGGCAGGCTTGTTAGAAACTAGAGTTAAGGAAAATAAGGCTATTAATATAGCCAGTAGAATAGAACCTGGCTGGGAAACAGTAAATAATTATAGCAAGGCCCCGTTAACTGAAGAATCAGGTTTAACTGGACCAACAGGCTGTTTGATGTAGCTGTGGTCAGAAAGGAGGCTCCATACATTCAATGTCAAATTAAAGGAAGATAAAGTGGTATAGATAGGCTGACCTTAGTATATGAAGCAGTGGAACAAAGGAGAGAATTGTGGGTAAATCTGAATATTATGGCAAATCAGATTACAAAACCATGGTTAATCGGGCTTTCAATGCATTATTATACCCTCGTGTCCTATGCAGAAATTGGAGACTTCTCTGACTGCATTCATGGACTACTCCTCAACGAACTACCATGGTGAGGAGAGTATTACACATGGTCCAAAAAGCAAGCTGGTGGAAATAGAGTGTATACCAGGCTGGTAGATCATTGGGGAATGATGAATTATGGTGCAGTATGGTAATGTTATTACTATATGGGGCCTTTCATATCTGATCACTCACCAATGTTTCAATCCTTTGTTGATGGTCAACAAAGTTTTAAGGTTCCGTTCAAGTTCTTTAATGTATGGGCTGACCATCCACAATTCTTACATATTGTGGAAAGGGAATGGGCTAACAAGCTATCTTATGGCAAGACCAAAACTGTCTAGGTAAAATTGAAGTTATTGAGATCACATCTGAGGAAGTTGAACAATGATGAATTCAGTCATAAGTCAGAAGATTGATAATACTAGAGCTGACTTAAGGAGACTGCAGATACAAATACAACAGCAATACACTAATGAGCTGGTTATACAGGAGAAAGAAGCTTTACTACAACTAGAAAGGTGGTCTCTGATAGAGGAAAGTATCTTGAAGAAGAAAGCAAAGGTTAACCGCATAAAGCTAGGAGACTCCAACAATAAATACTTCTCAGTTGTGATGAAGGAGAAAAAAGCAGCACAAACACATTGTGGAACTCACAGCATTAAATGGAGGTAGATTGACTGACAGCGAAGATATTAGAGAAGAAATCATCATGTTCTATAAATCATTAATGGGATCTGCTGCACATACTTTTTTCCAGCTGTTAACAAGGAAGTCGTGAAGAAAGGACCAACATTATCACATCAACAGTAGCTTGAATCGTGTAAAAATGTGACAGAAAGTGAAGTATATAAAGGTCTTTGCTCTATAGGTGATGACAAAGACCCAGGTGTGGATGGGGACAATGCAATTTTCTTCAAGAAGGCATGGCATGGCAGTCCTGGATTTTTTTAGAACTGGCAATCAACGAACCCAGAGATGACTTCTTAAATGTTCGCAAATTGAGAAGAGTTAATATAGGCACGGACCACGAACCTAATAGTTGGATCCATGAGGAGACAGGAGAAAGCCATTTATTAGATGTACATAGCTATAAATTGTACAGCTATTACTCTAATTTCCAAAACTTTTAACCCTACTACACTGAAGGAATATAGACTTATAGCATGCTATGTTGCTCGGACTTTGGTGTAGGCAGCGTCCGATCTGGGTGCAAATCTAGAGGTCGGATCTCTCATAATCTAAACATTAAGATTCGGGGGTATGGATCCGAGTACGGATACGGGTGCAGGGATTCAGCTAAAAATATTTCAAAATTCTAAAAGTAGATCTATAAGAATATCCTAAATTATGAGAAGATATTCTGTGAAAAACTTAGTTGTAGGTTGTGAAGCGCAACCAATAATCTTTCATTTTGAGAATTTCTCAAGTTGTAGGAACTAGCACAGTTCAATCTTTCATTTTTCATTTTTTATTTTTCCTCAAATTTGTTGTGGATTGTGGTCAAAGTACCCGATCTCAATTGACCACACCCGGTATGAATCCCACACATTTACCAGTACCAGTGTCGTGTCGACGCGAGTGCGGCAAGTAAAATGAAGAGCATGCGCAACGTAGATAGCATGTTGTACAGTTTTATATAAACTTGTAGCTAAGGTGTTCGCAACAAGGATTCAGAAGATAATTGCATTTGTTGTTAGTGAAACACAAGCCGGATTCATCCTGGTAGGAAATTAGCTCATAATGTGATATTGGCTCATGAGATGGTTAAAGCATATGCAAGAAAACAAATGTCTCCTAGGTGCATGATTAAATTGGACATGCAGAAGGCATATGACTCAGCGGAGTGGGCATTTGTTGAACAAGTTCTAGAAGGGCTAGGATATGCATCAAAACTGTCAACTGCTTTATAGTTATCAATGGGGAGCATAATGAACCATTTGATGCAGCTAGAGGGTTAAGACCGGGTGACCCAATGTCCCCACTCTTGTTTGAACTTGCAACGGAATACCTAAGTAGAAATCTAAATGAACCTCGCAAAAGAGATGGAATTCAGATACCATCCTAAATGTGCAAACCTGAGAATTACTCATCCTAGTTTTGCCGATGATCTATTGCTTTTTGCAAGAGGTGACCTTATGTCTTGTAAGCTGCTGCATAAGAAGTTCATAAAATTCTCTAGGCTTCAGGTTTACATGGAAATCTATCCAAAAGCTATGTGTATTTTTGTTGTGTTAACCCTACCGTAAGGCTTGAGATCCTCCAGCAACTTGGTTGCTCTCAAGGGGACTCGCCATTTAGATATTTGGGATACCATTAGCTACTATAAAGTTGTCTTTGATTCAATGGCATCCCCTCATAGAGAAGATTGTAGCAAGAATTTTATCGTGGACTGCTAAGAAGTTGACATACACAGGGAGCATTCAACTAATGAAGCATGTGATATTTGGAATCCAAGCCTATTGGTCCCAGCTATTTTCATTGCCTGCTAGGGTAACTAAGACCATTGAGGCTTACTTTAGAAGTTACATCTGGTCAGGGTCCAATACTATAACTAAAAAAGCACCGGTAGCTTGAGAGCAAATGGGTATACCAAAATCTGCCGGTGGATTTAATCTAACCAATCTCAAGATATGGAATAAGGCAGCAATAGCAAAAGTATGCTGGGATTTGGAACATAAGCCGGAAAAACTCTGGGGTAAGTGGATCCACTCCTACTACATCAAAGGCCACTAGTTGAGCAACATGCCTATTCCTCGACAAGCCAGCTAGATGGTTAGGAAAATATTAGAAGCAAGAGATTAACTGAGGCAGATACAAGTCAATGCAACAAAGAATCAGAGCGGATATATATATATTTCGAGGGAGATTTTGTGGAGATGTTTGGAGGCTAGAGGTATACATGTTGCCTACGTTAGGTTGATTAAGAACATGTATGATGGAGTAAAGACCCGAGTGAGGACCGTGGGTGGGGACTCGGACCATTTTCCGGTTATGATGGGGTTGCATTTGGGGTCGGCACTCAACCCTTTTTTGTTTGCTACTGACACACCACATCTAAGGGGAGGTGTCGTGGTGCATGCTATTTGCAGATGATATTGTATTGATTGACGAGACGCGAGACGGTGTGAACGCCAATTAGAGGTATGGACGCAGACCCTGGAATCTAAAGGTTTCAAGTTGAGTAGAACCAAGACACAATACTAGGAATGTATATAGTAAACCTTGTATATATAAATTTCTATGTCAGTCCTTTACCTTTAACCATATTATCTTCTCAGATTCTCGTTTTAGTCAATATTTTTTCCTTCTCGAAATACCTTTTAAGCTTTCCACATAATGTCTCATAATTTAGAGATAAATTTATAACTCTATAGAAATTTAATTATTTTTAGTCGAATCTCCTCACTCGTATCTGTAACTGAATCTGTATCCCCGAATCTTAAAATTTAGATCATGAATGATCTTACTTCTAGATCCGCACCCGTATTGGACACTTGCACCTGAGTCCAAGCAACATATAAAAGTACCATGGAGATGTCTGTTATTTAAAAATAATGCTAGACCTAAAACAGTGTAAACTATGTGGACTCAATTACAGGGGGGTTGAACACAGTTGATAGACCGGCCAAATGGGGTATTACATTGGATCCAGTTTGTGTGTTATGTCATAGTCAACCTGAAACTAGTTCCCATCTATGCTGAATGTGTTTTCACAAAGAGCTAGCTGTGGAGAAGGTTACTTCAATGGGTACAATGGAGCAAGGGGTTATCGCTTCTTGCGAGTAGCAGCCACTATGGGTACTGCAGAAGGCCAAAGGAAAGTCTAAGCAAGCACAAAGTTATGAAGATGTTGTATGCAGAAAGTGTTCGTGCCATCTGGTGTGAGAGAAATTGCAGGATATTTTAATAAGTAACAAGAACAGTGGACAGCTTAGCTAAGCTAAAGACATTGCATGTGTAAACAGTCTAAGAGCAACTGGAGGAGCTACAGACTTACTATAGAAATGTTGTTTTTGGTTCTGTGAAGTACAGTTCTGTGTTTTATGTATACGAGGGATTCTGGATTTTCTTTGTTTGGAGACGGGAGCTGTGTGGGCTAAGCTGTGTTTTGTAATTAAATACTTGGTGATTAACAAAATGCTTAATTACCAAAAAAGAAAAAAGAGAAAGCTAACTACAAATATTCAGCCCCTAATGCCTCAAGCATGGACTTTTGGGAAGATGGGCTAACTCTTGAGACAGGAAACAAGAAGAAAAATTAAAAATTATCTTTTCCATATTTACAATTCAGAAGCAGAAAAGATCAAAGCTTTAGACAATTCACAAAAGAATTTCTTCTACAAGAAAGGTATAATTTGGAAGCTTTCTGTAATTCAATTAATGAACATTTTATGCCATACGCCAACAGCAATTGTAAGCAGAGGACCAAGTCCCCAAACTCATTATAAGATATCAAGGTGTCACAGTTTCCGGGACCAGACACCTGAAAACCCAAGTAAATCCAGAATGACTGCCTAGAATGTATCACCAACTGGGATGGCAAATGGAACACAAATGATTTCACCGGCAGATGTTTTATATGATCTGCCATGTACTTTCAATGTAATGCAACTCTCAAGCACAAAGAAGAGAGAAAACAAAAGTACCCTGCTAAAGCTTTTCACAAAACTAGTGAAAGTGTTCTTCAAACTCACGTGAGAAGAATGTAAGATGAAAAGAAACTTTCCCACTCATTCTTCAATCCCGCAAGATTGCAAGAAGCTCTGAATAAAGGAAAAGAAGAAATAAACAAAAGAGAAATCACGTTTTTGAAGCAAGAGCTTAAATAAACTAATCACCCATCTTTATTTTCAGCATATTAAACCCTTTAAATAGGCCTTAAAATGAGTAAAATTGATGAGGTTACGAAAAACTAATCCTAATTAAACAAGAATAAGGCTAAGAAAACCTATCCTACCTGATTTAGGAAAAAGAATTCTAGTAGAAATGGACTGCCAACTAACAATCCTAGTTTGACTAGAGCTACAAAAATAAGCCTATTAAAACAAGAATTAATTTATTAGGAACCAAGAAATAAGAAATCCTAATATTTATGGAAAAGAACATCTAATTGAATGGATTCTTGGACTTGTTGAATTTCTTGAATTCTTGGACTTCTTGATCTTGCATCACAAACTACGATCCAATGATTTGTGGATCTTTCAATAACCAAAAGAGAAGGAAAGAGTGTGCACGCACACATAGAGAAAGAAAAATTATGAAGAGTAGCATCAAGAAATAGAAAGTGACCACAGCCTACAAATTAATAGGCTTGACCTGTAAGCGTAAAGCAAGATATCTACTTTATACACGAAGGGTATGTTGGTGCTTGCATGATATGTTGGTTGCACCTAAACTTAATTCATCTCATCTTATGACAAACAGTTACCCACTCAAATCCCCATTCTCGTAGAAATAGAGAGTAGTACATTGAAATAGCCTATACGAAGATAAAGTTACGAATCTTTCAGCCCAACTACTCATCATAATCATTCAATCCAGTTTTGTTCTCAACTAAATCCAAGTACCTTAGTCTGCTTTCTTGGTTCAGCCCAACATATAGGGACAATTAGAGACAGAAACAGTAAAATCGATTAGTTGTTGCAAAATTAAAAACTCTCCAACAACTCAAAACTAAAAGGAATTATTCTTATCGACAGACAAAGATCAGAAAGCAAATAAGCTGTCCGCGTGTACTTTCCAGGGCATCCCACCTTAATAAAAGACACTTGCAGCCAACTATTACAAAAGATATATTGAAGAAGCATTGAATCATCATGTCCTTGTTGGGATCGAAATAACATGGTGCATGCGGAAACTAACAATACAAAGCTTGGTGGACGATAAATCATGACGACAAAAGAAAAATATACTAAACTAAGCATAATAGTTTATAATGGTTTGTGATCAATTGATCTACATATGATAAAACTAATATAAAAGTAGAAAAACTATCGAGAAAAAAATCTCCCCCTAAACAAAACTCTTTAATGACTACATTTTGGATATTATTTTTGTGTGCTCTTGTGAGAAGTAGAGATCCATATTTATAGATGTGCAAAACTTGTCTTCCAAGAAAAGGATAAGACATATTAAGGAAACTTAATTCTTTTAGGAGCCTTTTTCCATTCCCTCAAGAAAGAGAGTCCTAATAGAATTAGAAATTCAGGGCAAAATCCTAACAATCTCCCCTTGGCCTGAATTTTCTTAACAAAGTTGATTCACCTTCTTCACATAATCTTCATCATTGCTGCTTGCCATGACTAAAAATCGGTATAGGTTGAAAACCTTGGTATTGGTTAAAAGAAACCCAAGTATGGGTTAAAAGGAGCCCACGTTTTAAGAATAAACATGGGGTAAAAGAAGCTCATGCATTAAAAAGAAGCGTGAGTTAAAACTAGCACTGGAACTCATGCGTTGCAAGTAGGCATGACTTAAAACTGGCATTGGTTAAAAGCAGCCAAAATATGGGTTAGAAAGAGTTTTATTCCAATAAAGATGCAGCAGCAGGCGTTTTGAATACAATTGTGATTATAAATTTATCTCCACATGTAGCATGTTGAATAAATCTTCATTATCGTCTTGATCTAAACACGCATTAAATCTGTCTTCAACCTCGTTCAACCGTTGACTCTGAACCATTAGCTCTGATACCACTTGTTGGGATCGAAATAACATGGTGCATGCGGAAACTAACAATACAAAGCTTGGTGGACGATAAATCATGACGACAAAAGAAAAATATACTAAACTAAGCATAATAGTTTATAATGGTTTGATCAATTGATCTACATATGATAAAATTAATATAAAAGTAGAAAAACTATCGAGAGAAAAATCTCTCCCTAAACAAAACTCTTTAATGACTACATTGTGGATATTTATTTTTTTTTGTGCTCTTGTGAGAAGTAGAGATCCTTATTTATAGATGTGCAAAACTTGTCTTCCAAGAAAAGGATAAGACATATTAAGGAGACTTAGGCCTCATTTGTTTGCACTTAATGGAGGTCTGAATCTTAATCATTCAAATCTCAAACATTAAGTGCGTTTGTTTTTAAAGTCTGAATCTTAATTATTCAGATCTTAATTATTAAGTGTGTTTGTTTTTTTTTACTTCACAACCACTTAATGGGTCTGAATAGGTGTGTATGATTAAGATCTATAACAGATACTTAATTTCATTGAGTGGTATCACATATTCATTATTAACTGCGCCACCGCCTAACATTATCAACTACCACCCTGCC
>ML258228.1:479-47983 GCA_005239495.1 Nicotiana undulata | reverse complement strand
GTTTAAGCGTCATAACTATTATGTATCGACCACAACCTATTTTATGATGAAACGAACAGCACCTCCCCTATTTATAATACTTCACAAAATTCAAAACAATCACCTAACAGCCCAAACAATATCAATAATAATCATATTGAGCCTCCCAAAACAGTCCACACACAACCTAATCACTTCACACATAAGACGACCACCGTAGTCGTGTCAAACGACCCGGAAATGTTACAACGAACGACCAGATCACAACCATACATATATATGGTGTTTCTCCACACCCTTCCTCCTCCAAAACTACACAAAACATTAGTAAAGCACGCATCCCAACAACAACACAAAACAGTCCGCTANTGAATAATGAAGAGAAAGCCGACCTAATGTTTATATATATCAAGTTTGGAAAAGTTAAAGAGGTTCTAGCTTGGCACCCTACGATTGGTCCATCTTCCGACGCTTATATCTTTTTATCCTGATGTCGTATGAACAAACGGTTAAGAGCATTGGAAACTACATTCCAATAACTTCAATTTGGTGTATAATATGTCCCAATAAGACCTCATATAATACATGAAATGTATTGCTCAAAAAGCTCTAGTGATCCACCTACTTGTCACTTATGATGTCTGCGCAGTCTCGCGAAATTGCAAATATCTCTCTACTCCTATGTTGTATCGATGAACGGTTTAATGCGTTGGAAACTAGACTCATAGATATTCAGTTTGGTAGGTAGATCATCCCCTAATTCCAAGTATATCGGGAGAAAATCTCAGTTACATTTGACCTAATGTTAAGCACATTATGAGTGTAACTTGTGAAGACCTTTGCCAACTTTTGTTCCACCACTTGCTTGACTTCAAAACGTAGAACACAACTATCATACGATAAAAATTAACTCATAGCATAACCTCCTTATCATGTAATGAACCATAGTCTCACCCTAAAGTACATGTTATAACATTCCAAACTCGTCGACTTTCGACGAAACTTATTTTCTTCAATTGGTTTAGCTTCTAAGCTTTCCAACCCTCTTGGTACTCGTTATTCATGATCTTAAATATTTGTAACCTCCAACGTAACATGATTAACTTACTTTATATTCCATCAAATAGAATCTTATTTTTGAGCTTACATCAATTGACTTACGATGTACTCTCACGTACGAAAACATGGGGTGTAACACATTCAGTACTTAGTTGAGAAAAGAGAGTCTAAGACGCGCCTAATTTGTTGGGTGCTACTCTTACAAGAGTTTGACTTGGAGATTCGTGACCGTAAGGGAACGGAGAACCAAGTCACTGATCATTTATCACGACTTGAAGGTGCCGACAAGGCACCTAAGTCTGAGGATATTCTGGAAACCTTTCCAGATGAGCATCTTCTGGACACAAGTGTGGAAGAGGTGCCATGGTACGCAGATATTGCTAATTACCTTGCATGCGGCATCGACCCTTATGAGCTCTCCTCTGTGCAAAAGAAACGATTTTATCGTGACTGCAGAAATTATTATTGGGACGAACCGTATTTGTTTATAATTTGTATTGATAACATGATCCGGAGATGTGTCTCTGTGATAGAACAATTTTCGGTTTTACAGGCTTGTTACGCGTCACCTTATGGGGGACACTTTGGAGGAGTCCGGACAACAGCGAATGTGTTAGAGGCCGGTTTTTACTGGCCAACAATTTTCAAGGATGCCCACCAGTGGGTAAAAGGATGCAATGAATGCCAAAGAACAGGAAACATATCCTATCGACATGAGATGCCTATGAAGCCAATGCAAGAAGTTGAGGTGTTCGATGTTTGGGGGATCGATTTCATAGGTCCCTTTGTCAGCTCTTACCGCAATAAGTATATACTTGTTGTTGTGGATTACATGTCCAAATGGGTGGAAGCTGCAGCATTCCCCACCAATGATTCGAAAGTGGTGGTGGGGTTTTTGAAGAAGAATATTTTCACCCGATTTGGAATTCCGAGAGCTATTATCAGTGATGGGGGCACACACTTTTGCAACAGGGTCTTTGAGAAGTTGCTGGTTAAATATGATGTGCGCCACAGGGTGGCCACCCCGTATCACCCTCAAACAAGCGGGCAGGTAGAGGTCTCTAACCGAGAGATCAAGAGTGTGCTCACGAAAACTGTAAATGCCACAAGAACGGATTGGGAAAAAAAGCTTGACAATGCACTCTGGGCCTACCAAACCGCATTCAAAACACCAATCGGTATGTCCCCATACAAGTTGGTATTTGGGAAGGCCTGCCATCTGCCTGTGGAGCTTGAACATCGAGCTTGGTGGGCCTTAAAGAAATTGAACATGGACCCCGATGCTGTTGGGGAAAATAGACTGACAGAGCTGTATGAGCTGGAGGAATTCAGATTATCACGCTTTTGAAAGTACAAGGCTATACAAGGAAAAAATGAAAAGGCTACATGACAAGCACATTGTGGACATATATTTCAAATCAGGAAACAAGGTATTATTGTATAATTCACGGTTGAGACCGTTTCCTGGTAAGCTTAAGTCCCGATGGTCTGGGCCGTACTGTGTTAAAGAAGTGTTCCCGTCTGGGGCTGTGGAGATAACAAGTGAAAATGGCACCAACACCTTCAAGGTTAATGGCCAAAGACTCAAAATGTATGTGGGAATGGATGAAACGAAAGAGTTGTCTATAGTGCGGCTCGATAAACCACATAGGTTGAGCAATTCTTAAATACGCTCATTCTGCGTCATGCCGCGACATTAAATCAGGCGCTTCATGGGAGGCAACCCATTGATTGTTGTACTCGTTGTGCCGCGACGTTAAATCAAGCGCTGGTTGGGAGGCAACCCAACATTTATAGTGTTTTTAGGAGAGATACTAACGTGTACAGGTGTTCGAGAAAAAGGGGCGAGCTGGAGCTCCCATGAAGGAAGAAAAATGACATGAAGCACTGGGAACGCCTGGACTAGCACGCCCGCGCTAATCCAGCGCTAAGGCCGCGCTAGTCAGGTTTCTCACTGTCCCAAAGATAGTCCCACTAGCGCGCCCGCGCTAAGCCAGCGCTAAGGCCGCGCTAGTGGGGTTTCTCACTGCCCCAATAATTTTTCCACTAGAGCGGCCGTGCTAATACCGCGCTAGTGAGGTTTCTCACTACCTGCCCCGCTTCAGACTAGCGCGCCCGCGCTACGATAGCGCTAAGGCCGCACTAGCCTGCTCGCCATCAGGTAAGTTACTTATTTTTTTTAATTGTTACTTTGTGTTTATTTATTTTAATTTCCATAACCCAATTAATCAACACCCCACCGCCCCACCTTCCCACATTCCCCCTCTCTTTCTCTCACTACAACACCATTAAATCCTCCCCTTTCTTCTTCTTCTTCTTCCCTTCCTCACTTTCCCCTCCCCCTCCATACTTAGCAAGCTGCAACCTCTGCACCTACCCCACTCTCACGACATCCCTCACCAACCATTACTCCCCTTCTCTCACCCTCTCTACTGGTATGTATTCTCTTAATCTCTTTTAATTTTGTTTTAATTTTATTTTCTTTATTTTATTTATTTTTCTTGGTTTGTAAAGTGGAGGTTAGGCTTCCTTTTTGTGTAGAACTACTGGGTAATGGCTGTGTAGGGGCTGATGGGTGCATTTATCGGATGATATGGCTATTGGGTTCATCTGGGTAGTGATTCTTGTGGGTTGGTAAAACTCTTGGGCGTCTATTCGACCAACGCCCCCCACGTGTTTGTCAAAATGCCTCTTGGGAGGATGTGTTGTGACCAAGACTGTGGTGAATTCTGAGTAGCCATGGTTGGGTCACCGAATTATATTGAGCTGATGTTAGACTATTTGCAGGTATCATGCCTCCTCGTAAGCGTCATGCAACAGGAACCTCCTTCAGCCGCCCAGCGCCTGCTAACACCGGGGGGGGCGGCCTCGGAAATCCGTAGATTCCAGGCCTTTCAACAATCAAAAGTTCGTGTCTGAAAAAGCCCAGGACAAATTTAATCAAAAAAAGGCCAAAACCATTGTGCCAGAGCAGGCTATGGATTACAAGGCGTTAGAGGTAACCTGTCCCACTATACCCGCAGAGCTGCGGCGCCGAGGCCTAGATATATTTTTGGAGGAGCCTGCTGTTGCGAATGTTATGCTTGTCTGGGAATTCTATGCGAACCTGCCGGAACATGTGAACCATGTTGTGACAGTACGCAAGAGACCAATCGATGCCTCTTTGGAAACTATCCGGATTCTGTACAGGCTACCTCCACCGGCTGACGGGTACGCAGATGGGTACCAATTATACAGGGGACGACATACTCCCTGGACTCAATTCATTGGGGTAATATGTCAACCAGGGGCCACTCTGTAATGGTACAAATATGGGAACAAGTTCCACTCCTCGGCCCTCAGGTTTGAGGCCAAGTGCTGGTTGTACTTCATAAACACCCGCCTCCTACCCTCCAAGAACCTGTCTGAGGTAAACATCCCTCGCGAGTGCTTAATTTGGTGCTTCATGAACAATGCTCCGTTTGACGTGGCCAGAGTAATACATGATGAGATGTTCCAGCGTGTCAAGGTTCCACGATACGGTTTGTACTACCTGTCCTTGGTCATCCGGTTGTGCCTTCCGGCACATGTGCCACATAACCTGGCTATAGACGGCCAAGTCCCTACACTGCATCCATTCACGGCCGAGAGGGTCAAAATTGGCAAGGAAACGGTAGCACCTGAGGAGTTGACTGGGCAGGATTCTGATGATAGTGATGAGGAGGAGGAAGAGGAGGAGCACCACCAGGTAGATGATGATGTGGATACTACGGGTGAGCAGCCTAAGCCACCACAGGCTGCGGAAGTTGCAGGCCCATCTAAAGCCAGTCGGGGACAACGGTTGAACCGCCTAGAGCATGATGTAGCTAGGTTGAGGACCTCCGTAGCTGATTTAGGTACAAGAGTTGATGAGATGGCCACTCAGCACCGGAAATCAGAGAAGAAAATCATAGGATGGCTCCGTGCTTTGGGTCAGGCGTGCAATGTCGACGCCGTCTCCGTCTCCGATCAAGATTGAGCTGTTAGGGAAGTCCCCTTTCCCTTACTCTGTTTTGTTTGGCCATGAGGACATGTCCTCATTTTAAGTGTGGGTTGGGGGTGGATTCCCTGTATGTTGTAGATATGTAGTTTGGTCATTCTGAGTGTCGCATGCTATAATTGTAGGTTGTTAATATTTTCTGCAGTTTCTCTCTAGGTACAAGTAATCATATCCTATCGTCTTGGCCTGACGATGGATCCCTTGCCAGGGGTTCTTGAGGGTCTAAGTCGGTGGTTATAAAAAAAACAAAACAATTTTTTTTTTATATAATGGACTCTTCCCAACGACGGATTTCTTGGGCAGTTTTCTTGAGGGACATTAGTCCAAAGAAAATAACAAAAAGATTTTTTTATTTTCGTTTGTAGGTAGTGTAGTAACTCCCTCTTGGTTTTTCTTTGTGCCGCGGTTCTTTTCCGAGGGTTTTGTTTGAACTGGGTGTAGTTAGTTTTTCTTTTAGGAATAAAAGCTATTGTGTTGTGTTTTGAATTAAAGCAATAGCTCTTGAACTTGTTATGCCTTGAGAATAGTGAGTACTTTGGCTGTGACGCCTAGGCTCAGTTTTTGACTCTTGTATAAGTACCTTAAATTGTATGATTTTAAATTTGCTTAACTACTTTGACTAGAGTGTCTATGAATCCATTCCTGAGTGAGTTATGTGCCACGTGTGTGTGAGATTTGAGTGTTATTGTGTGCATTGCGGTTGATGCCTAGAACTTGCCCCGTGTGTTTGCAAAGCGAAATAGTAGTTTAGTTCAGTCTTGGAAGTGATATAGGCGTTTCTTTGTTGAGCCAGTATATATATTTTACCCGCCTAATTGTTACGTATCGTAGTTAACCCCTTTGAGCCTGTAATCCTGTTTCTTTGGAAACCACATTACAAGCCTTACCCATTTGTTTGAATTAACTATCTATTTGAACCTTTTGACCTCCCATGAGCACTTGAGTTGTTATGAACTGTGTAAAAGTTAAAGTGTGGGGTGGTTGGTTTGGCTTTTGAGTGGAACTAATGAAATAAGGAGAAAGGTGCACTATTTTGAAAAAGTAAGAGTCACTTGAAAAAAAAACAAAATCTTCCTTGACAAGTGATGACTCGTGATGTCATTGTGCTTAAAGAAGTATGGGGTAATAACATTGATGTGAAGGAAGCGTTGGGTTTGACATAAATATGAGGTTTGAATGTTAAAGTATATGTATTAAAGTGCTTAGGGAGGTGTAGTCACTCTTATATCTAAATATATCCTACTCGTCCCGCAACCTACATTACAACCAAATAAAGTCCTACGTGATCCTAGACTGAATGAACTCGATTAGTAGAGTAGTACACTACGGGCAAGCCTATGGTGCATCTTTTGTGGCACAGGTATGTTATTTCTGAGAGTGAGTGAATTCTTTCTATCTTAAGTTCCTATGTGTTCTTAAATTTTATTGTGTGGAACTACTCTCTTTTGTTGTGTGAGGGCACTTGATTCATGAAGGAAAAGTAATGTCAGTGACCTCTATGTTAGAGTAAGTGGGTGAACTGTATATAATGCGTGGTACTTGTGAGTCAAATCTTGAGGTGAAAATGTTACGCTTTTGTGCTTAGTCTATTTTAAATATTCTTGGTGTGATGGGTTAGGAAAATCGCTTAAAAAAGTCGTGTCTATGCACGATGTAGCGGATTGCTCGATGACTAGCAATGATTTAAGTGTGGAGTATTGATAATAGGCTAAAATTGTATAATTTGGCATATGTTTATACTCTAACTTAATGATGCTTTACTGCCGTAAGTTGTTAAATAATGATAAAATTGACCCTAATGATGATTTTTGTGTTTTACAGGAGTACAAGACCGTAACGGCAACTTATGATGATGATCCAGGCAACAATTGGAGTAGAATAGACCATGGGGTACCTTGTGGGTGATTTAAAGGTTGAAGATTCGATGAGCAGTGAAGAACCCCATTAGCGCGGGCTCTAGTGCGCCCGCGCTAGTCCAGTAATTCGGAGGCAGTATGTAACTCAACTAGCGGGCATTAGCGCGCCCGCGCTAGTCCAGACCCGTGAAACACAAACAGAAGGGTAATTTCGGAAGTCCAAGGCCAATCCACACAAACTATAAAAGGATCAACTCGTCCAAGAGACGAAATATAGGTTATTTTAGAGTGAGAACAAGAAAAGCAAGGGCAAGATGTAAGGAGGCAATTTGGGCATCAATCCATATCTTCCTCTTTTGTTCTTTACCATTGACTATGAATTCTTTTGTAGTTTTTGTTATTATTATGAGTAGCTAAATACTTTAATCTAAGATTTTGGTGGAACCCGTTGGAGATGAACTTGTTGGCATGTTAATATAGTTTTGAGTTAGTTATTAATCTCTATTTGTTCAACTACGTTTTGATTGTAGTTTGTTGAAGGGCCCTCAACTAGCTGTTCCTATTTATTATGTATCTGCTTGAGAAAGAGTGCNATAATACCCCGAATTATATTTGCAACGCCCGCTTAGTCTTTTATTAGACACAGTTGAGCGTGATCACTTACTACTCACTCAATCTTATCCTAGTTCCTTGTCTCTCTTTTGTTGATGTATATTTGTATTTTATGTATCTAGAATACAAGCAATTTGATTGCAAATTATATTTGCAATCAAGAGGTTTGCTTTACGTATAAGTGTAATATCATGAATTCTAACTTGAATAGAAAAAATTAATTAGAAAAATGAACAATTAAACGATACATTTATCAATTCGATCAAACTTGTGAACTATTTCACAAGATAGGGCAAATGAAAATAGTATCAAGTCTTGTTAGTTTAACAAAATTTATCAACAATTAAACAATATAAAAATGTTTTTCTAATCCGGTATGACTTGTGAACGATTTAACAAGATAGGCATTATGAAGACAGTACTAATAAGTCCCAATTTTCAAAACTTGCGAATAATGGAACAACACATGATTGCCCATCCTATGGAACTTTTGAACAATTTGTACCTAAGTTATTTCCATCGAGTAAACTCACGAACTATTGTATGTTTTGCCCATTCGGTAGAACTTGTGCAAAGTTGTGCTTTGCCTAGCATAACTTGTGAACAAAGCAAATTTTACCAATCCATCAAAATTTTGTGAATAATATAATGTAGATCTAACGAAGATTGTATCAAAGTTATGCCCCCCACATAACTTGTGAAAGCGTAAGTCTCTAATGTTCTTATTTGTGCAAATCTCTGCGTTACAAGTAACAGAGAGATTGATAGGAACGTGACCAAAAGAATTGTAAAAATTGCGTGGGGCGCCCTATTTGGTCGCCCTTATTTAATTTATACCCATATTTTTAAAATTATTTAACCTATACCCTAATTTTTAGAACTTTAGGCGCCTCCTTCTTCTTGCTACCTGTGTAAACTTCAACTTATTTAGTGCTGAAGTTTTTATAATTGAACAAAATAATTTCAACATCTTCTGCTGAAGTTTTTAGAAAAGCTTTATGACAAAACTAAACTTCGGCTTATTTAGTGCTGAAGTTTTTACAAAAGAACTAAATACCTTCAGCATCTTCTGCTGAACTTTTTGAAAAAGCTTTATGACAAAACTAAACTTCGGCTTATTTAGTGCTGAAGTTTTTACAAAAGAACTAAATACCTTCAGCATCTTCTGCTGAACTTTTTGAAAAAGCTTTATGACAAAACTAATGAATCCAAGACGAAACTTCAACTTATTTAGTGCTGAAGTTTTTACAAATGAACTAAACAACTTCAGCATCTTCTGCTGAACTTTTTGAAAAGCTTTATGACCAAACTAATGAATCCAGGACAAACTTCAGCTTATTTAGTGCTGAAGTTTTTACAATTGAACTAAATAACTTCAGCATCTTCTGCCGAAGTCTTTGAAAAAGCTTTACGACAAAACTATTGAATCCAGAACAAAACTTCAACTAAAACATGCTTAAGTACAACAAATAGAGAACAAAACTTCAGCTAGTAGAATGCTTAAATTCAGCAATTACAAACAACTTCAGGCTCGTCTCCTAGAATGCTGAAGTTTGTGTGATTGCCTTTGCTACTTCAGGCCCGTATGCCTGAAGTTTATGCGAAAAGTGGGTACACTTGTAATTTTTTTTTTGCAAAGCGAGTATAAGTTAAAACGTGACACAAAAAGCGGGTATGGATGCAAATCCCCCAGGAATTGGTGTTAGCCTTTATGACCCCAAAATTGGCGATATTAATTAATTAGCCCGCTCACTCGCACACATTTATTGCTCTTTAGTGTTTATACACCGGATTGGTAGAATTATGATATATTTACTCTATCTCTATTAAGTTGTTCATCAAAGCCTACTATGTTGGCGTAATTTTGCTCTTCATGGATTTTTTTATCGGATTGGTAGAGTTTATGTTATATTTACTTTACCTATTTATTAAGTTGTTCATCGAAATTCACTCGATTGGCGTAATTTTTTAAAATCGTGTTAACAAAGTATTCTTCGAATTTGCAACTTTAATTTCTATCAAATGATCTCAAATTTGAAATAAATCTTCCAAATACCAACACAAACAATCCCCAATCAAACGGGCCCACTTTGTCTTCTTCTATACTTTCTAAAGTCTAACAATGGAGTTTTGAGCGTTTTAGAGTAAATCACTAAATCAGTGTTTAAATTAAAATTTTAAGCATAAATCATCAACATTGTTTGAATTTTAATAATAATGGATTATTATCTTTTATTTTCCACCATCAAATAAAAATATTAAGCTTTAAATATTAAATAACTATGGTGTTCAAGTAAAGAATAATTAATGTTAGCAAAAAACGAAAATATTCCACCTAAACCAATCCCGTTGGGAACATGTCCGTGCAATTTTGAAAAGTTGTAGTAGTGACTAGGGATACTCGTAAAAATCCGAACAATCGACTCAAACCGAAAACTTAACTAAACAGACCAAAAAATTAGATATTTTTAGGTTTGGTTTGGTTTTGAATTTGAATTTTAAAAACCGATCAAAATTGGTTTGATTTTGGTTTTAATAAAAAAAAACCGAAAAAAACCGAATCAAACCGACTATAAAAGTAGCTATTTAAATTTATTATTGCACCTATATATATGTATATTTTATATAAAAAGCTTCTAAACCGACATTCTAGTTTGATTGGTAGTTTTCTTTTGCTCAGTACAAGAATTTATTTCATTTTAAAATAGTACAAGAAAAATAATCAATCATCGCTTTTTGATTCAATTATCATCAATATATCTTGGTAAATGATAGATTTCTCAAAGAGCAATTGATGTGATAGTGTTACGTTGAAAATGTAGTCGCCGACAAAAGTGTTTGGTAGTGTATGTCTCATATTTAAGAAAAACCCCGATAAATAACTGAAAAAACCGAAAAACCGACAAAAACCGAATCGATAAAAAACCGACTTAATTAGTTTGGTTTGGTTCTAATATTTGAAAAATCGACTTACTTGGTTTGGTTTCTTTTTAAGAAAAACATCGACCCAAACCGAACCATGAACACCCCTAGTAGTGACCATGAGTAAAAAATGGGCCCTTTAAGAAATCACATTCATTTAAAGTTAAGCTAATGCCTAGGGGTGAAATTAAAAAATAGTCAGTTTTACAAGTGATAATTAAAAATAGCCAGAATTTTAAAAGTAACCAAAAGTTAACTACTTTTTATGTAAAAATAAATCTGAATGAAAACATTATTCAAAATCCGAAAAATATTTCAGCATAATATAATGGTGTTCCAGCATAATATACTGGACTTCCAACATATTATACTGGACTTCCAGCATAATATGCTGGAAGTTTATACACATGTGCTCAAATCTTCAGTATGTTATGTTGGAACTATTCGTGTGTTGGAGTTACAACATAATATGCTAGAAGTTGATATACAGGTACATCAATCTCCAATATATTATGCTGAAATTTTACGCGTTATAACAAAGTAATAACTATTTTTTAATAACTTTATAAATATTAACTATTTCTTAAATACCAGTCCAAAAACTGGCTGACACATGACATAATGCCTACCTACCACTACTTCTGAATTCATTAATGTTAGTAATAAAGTACAGAACAACTTCTTTTAGGTCTTTAAATTTGTTTAATGGTGTTGACTACTGAGTTATACATCTAGTGGTGCAGTTATAACCATTAGGTTTTAATTTCCGAATTTTGTTTCCTATGAACCATTTTACATAGTAAAATAAACAATAAAGATCGACGAGAGCTATGATATTGGCGAAAAGGTCTAACAGGTAGAGTGCTGAAATGTGAATTATAAGCTTATGTTAGCTCGGCTGCTCGGGGTAACAATTTTTGAATAATATATCAACATCATTTAAAGTATCTTAATTATATGACTCGAAATACTATAGGGACGTCGATTATTCAAGGGTATGTTCAAGTAATTAAGATCAGGATTTGAATTTCAATAGAAGCAAAATATCTAAATGATATTTTCACATCTGATAAACTGAATTACTCAATAACTATACTGAAAAAGACATAAATTTAATTAATCAGAATGTTTCCCAAGTTGGTGTAAACACCCGTAGTCAAACCCTTGTCATTTCAAGGATAAAACAACTTTATATGGACAATATCAGACAAAAAAGTTACCTAAAATATCCCTTTCATCGCACGTGCCTTTTATTAAGAACAATCCCAAAAATTATGTTATATCCCTTTCGTGGCTTGTCGACGAAATAAGAGAAGCCTTATCTAAACGTGGCAATTGAGAGGCTAATCTCGGGAGAAATTCAAAAATAGTCGAATTTATTAGTGTTTATTTAAAAATAGTCACAGTTTTAAAGTTAATTAAAATTTAGCCACTTTTTACGTAAAGATAACAAAAGCATTGTTCGAAATCCGAAAAATATTCCAGTATAATATACTGAAATTCAAGTATAATATACTAGAACTCCAGTATATTATACTAGACTTCCAACATAATATACTGGACTTCCAACATAAGTATACTGGACTTCCACCATAACATACTGGACTTCTAATATAATATATCGGTCCAGCATAATATGTTGGAAGGTCAAACACATATGCTCCAATCTCCAGTATATTATGCTGGAACTTTCCTCGTGTTGGAGTTCCAGCATAATATGCTGGAAGTTCATACATAGGTGCACCAGTATATTACGCTGGAACTTTTCATGTTGCAGCAAAATAGTGGCTATTTTTCAATAACTTTGCAAACGCTGGCTATTTTGAATGACCAGTCCGAAAACTGCCTAGCACCTGTTATTTTTACACTCAGTACACATTTCTAAGAATTTAGACGTTGATAAATACACTCATCCGTACCCGTTATGTGAACCTTTTCAACACAAGGGTCAAACTGGCAATTTTTTGGTGTGAACTTGGAAACTACATAAACAATACTATTGTATACGGTCGAAATCAGGGGAGCCCGATTTCAGAAGTTCGAAATATTGCCCCGGGTCCGGGTTCGAATGAATCGAAGTTGGATTCAAGGCTGACTAAGAAGTGCATACCCCGGGGATCAAGGTGTACGATATCGAGGGCCGAACATGACCTACCCCAGAATAGTATCGTTACGAACATGTACCAAAATGGGCAGGAATTCCATAATGGCACATGAATCAAGGCGTAAATCCCGGAACGGATTCGTACAAATTCGTTAGACAACTGTACCAATAAGATTCTTTACTGTAAATAGAAATGCACCTTATTTAGGTTTCCCCTCCTATATAAAAGGGTCCCCAATCATTTGTAAACATCATCAATCATTGGCAAAGAATATACATCATTACTTTTCTGCTCATCTCTCAGAAATTATCCTTTGGCTTTATTATATTCTCTTTGTTTATTTCCACTATTCATCGAGGTCTTTTCCCGAGGTCACTTGGGCTCGAGGACGAAGCTTGTTCTTACACTGGTTTGGTTTAACATACTTACTCAACTCACATACTTACTTTTCTTGACTAGTATTGAATTAAATCACATATCTTTAAATCCTCACTATAAATTTAAATTGTTACTCGGATTTTAGGGTAAACAGTTTGGCGCCCACCATGGGGTTAAAGATAATAGTGATTATTTCAGTGCTGATTTTTTTATAACACATGTTATTTTTCAAACTTTTTCCTGTCAAAGATTTTTTTTTTCCAGGCTAAAACATGTCGAACTCAACAAACACACCAGTACATGGTAATAAATGTCTCATATTCCATGGGGAAAATGATAATGCAACAGCTTCAGGGGCCGGTGTACCATCACTTAACCCTGGGGTAGCCAGTTCCTGACCCAATCGATGTTGGTTCACACATTGCTCTAAACTTCGACTTAGGCACCGACGTTAGAGGAAGCGTACGCAGAGAGGTCCGACCTGGTGGCCAAAGAACACAGGGTCGAGGACATGTGGAAGTTAGCCTCCAAGTAATCTTTGAAATGTTAGAATCTCAACAAATTGCTATTTCTTAGCTGCAAAGCCAACAAAAGACTCCGAGCGTCGTGGGACCAAAAACTACTCACCGTGCTGAACCAATACCGGAGAGGTCGAGTAATAATGGATCTGGGGCTGACCCCAAGATCATGAAAATGCTCAAGGAACTCACAAAAAGGATCGAGTCGGGAGAAAAAAAGATCGAGGATAATGATAAAAAGGTGGAAACGTACAACTCGCGGGTCGACCAAATACCAAGAGAACCTTCAATTTTGAAAGGTTTGAATTCCAAAAAAGTTTGTGCAAAACCCTTTCCTCCGAGTGCGACCCCGAAGCCTATTCCAAAAACGTTTTGCATGCCGGAAATACCTAAATACTACGGGACCACCGATCCCAATGAACAAATCACTACATACACATGTGCAATAAAGGGAAACGACTTGGAGGACGATGAGATTGAGTCCGTTCTACTGAAAGTTTTTTGGGGAAACTTTGTCCAAATGGGCAATGATTTGGTACCACAACCTGCCCCGAACTCTATCGATTCATTCGCCATGTTGTCATATTCATTTGTGAAGGCACATGCTGGTGCTATAAAAGTCGCAACAAGGAAATCATACGACCTCAAAATTAAACAAAGGGAAAACGAGATGTTAAGGGAGTTCGTGTCCCGGTTTCAGATGGAACGAATGGAGTTACCCCAGTCTCCGATGACTAGGTTGTTCAAGCTTTCACCCAGGGGCTAAATGAGCAAAGCTCGATAGCGTCCCGACAGTTAAAGCAAAACTTGATCGAGTACCCCGCCATGACTTGGGCGGATATGCATAACTGATATCAGTCGAAGATTAGGGTCGAGGATGATCAGTTGGGAGCCCCATCGGGTTTGGTTTATCCAAGAAGGTTGGCAACAAAAGATTCGAGAGACGCAGACAAGGAACGAAGATCGAACAAAGAATGGTATCAACCATATGCCAAAGAGAGAAGAAACAATTTGAGGCACAATGTACCTCGGAATGACCGAAGAGTGGATCGAGGACAGAATTCTCGGGATCTCATGATTAAGACCGGGTTCGATAGGCATTCAGGACCGGCAGAGGCACCTCAATTATTGGAGTAAAATTTTAGCATCGATGCCTTGGGTATTATTTCAGCCATTAGAAAGATTAGGGATACCGGGTGGCCCAAACCCATACAAACTGACCCTTCTCAAAGAAATCCCAACTTGATGTGTAAGTATCATGGTACACATGGGCACAAGACCGAGGATTGCAGACAATTAATAGAGGAGGTAGCCCGATTATTCAACGAGGGGAATCTTCGAGAATTTCTCAGCGACAAAGCCAAGAACCATTTCAGGGAAGATGCCAATAGGAATAATGAACCATAAGAGCCTCAACATGTTATTCATATGATCATCGGCGGAGTTGATGTCCCGCAGGGACCCGTGTACAAGCGACTAAAGTGTCAATTACAAGGGAGAAATGGACTCGACACTACGTGCCCGAAAGCACCCTTACTATCAATGAAGAAGACACCGAGGGTCTCTCTCAGCCGCACAATGATGCACTAGTAATTTCTATCCTTTTAAATAAAGTTCAAGTTAAACGTGTTCTTGTGGATCCAGGTAGCTCGACGAACATAATCAGGTCGAGGGTCGTAGAGCAACTCGGGCTGCTTGACCAAATCATACCTGCATCTCGAGTCTTAAATGGTTTCAACATGGCAAGCGAAACAACAAAGGGAGAAATAATACTCCCAGTGAACTTGGTCGGGACTATACAGGACACAAAATTTCATGTCATCGAAGGTGACCTGAGGTATAATGCATTTCTTGGAAGGCCGTGGATCCATAGCATGAGGGCAGTGCCATTAACCCTTCATCAAATGATGAAGTTCCCAACAAAAGATGGCGTAAAGACGGTGTATGTATAGCAACACGTAGCAAAGGAGATGTTTGCAGTCCACGACTTGACACCGGCATCGACACCGTCTACATTGGAGAAGTCAAGCATCAAAGACAAACATGTGGCTAAATAGAAATCACAATCTACACCCTCGATTGAACCCGAGGAATAGGTAGCCGAGGATGAAGAAGAGGACTTCCTTACCCCTCGAGCTTTCGTCTCCCCCGAGGAATCAGATGCGACGAAGTCCACAATCGAGGAACTAGAGCAGGTGATATTGATCGAGCATCTACCGGAACGGAAAGTATACCTAGGAACGTGATTAACCCCCGAACTTAGGAAACAACTCATTCAATTCCTTATCGATAACATTGATTGCCTTTATTGGTCCCACTTAGATATGACAGGGATCTCACCGGAGATAACCACCCATAGACTAAGTGTCGACCCCAGATTTAAACCGGTGAAGCAAAAGAGGAGGCCCCAATCCGAGGTAAAGCACGCATTCATAATGGAAGAGGTAACTAAACTTCTCAAAATAGGGTCCATTAGGGAAGTAAAATACCCCGAGTGGCTAGCTAATGTAGTAGTAGTACCTAAAAAGGGAAACAAACTTAGAATGTGCGTAGATTACAAAGATTTGAACAAGGAATGCCCTAAAGACTCTTTACCATTGCCTAACATCGATCATTTGATCGACGCCACGGCCGACCACGATATCCTTACTTTTCTCGATGCCTACTCCGGGTACAATCAAATTCAAATGAACTCGGAGGACCAGGAAAATACTTCGTTTATCACAAAATATGGAGCATATTGCTACAATGTAATGCCCTTCGGGCTAGAAAATGTAGGGGCTACATACAAATGCCTAGTTAATAAGATGTTCGAACAACAAATAGGAAAATTTATGGAAGTTTATATTGATGACATGCTAGTTAAGTCCATGCGCGCAGAGGACCATCTGACTCATTTGCAGGCAACGTTCGAGATCTTGAGAAAATACAACATGAAACTCAACCCCGATAAATGTGCTTTTGGAGTTGGCTCGGGCAAATTCTTGGGATTCATGGTGTCGAACAGGGGAATCGAGATCAACCACGACAAAATTAAAGCCATCAAAGAAATCACCGTCGTGCAGTGTAAAAGTCGTACAACGGCTAACCGGCCGGATTGCTGCTTTGGGTCGATTTATTTCGAGATCATCGGACCGGAGTCATCAGTTCTTTTCCCTACTCAAAAAGAAGAATGCACATGGACTCTAGAGTGTCAGCAAGCGTTAGGACCAGGAGACACCGATTATGTATTGCGAAAAGATAGAATGTAGAGGTATTTGGACAAACTTCAAGTAACATTGCAGAGGTAAACCAAGTAAACAAAAGCTTCGAAGTTTGAGAAGATAGAATGCAGAGGTATTTGGATAAACTTCAAGAAACATTGAACCGCTTTAAAGAATGGATGCTGGACCATATACCTCGAGAGCAGAACAGTGAGGCCGACGCACTTGCAAACTTGGGGTCATCGGTCGAGGAAGATGATATTGTACTGGGGACTATTGTCCAATTGTCGAGGAAGGCCATGCTGAGATTAATTCAATAAGTTTGACGTGGTATTGGAGTAATAAATATGTCAAATATTTAAAGCACGGAAAGCTCCCCTCGGACCCAAATGAGTCGAGATCCTTACGAGCCAAAGCGACTCGATTCACGCTTGATGAAAATGGAACATTGTACAGAAGAACCTTCGATGGACCACTAGCAGTGTGCTTAGGACCAGGAGACACCGATTATGTATTGCGAGAAATCCACGAAGACACTTGTGAGAACCACTCTAGCGCCAACTCTTTGGTTCACAAAGTAATTAGAGCTGGATATTACTGGGATAACATGGAAAGAGATTCTAAGGAGTTCATTCGAAGACGTAACAAATGCCATAGGTTTGCTCCGATGATCCATCAGCCCGGTGAACAACTCCATTTGGTCCTATCCCTGTGGCCATTCATGAAATGGGGGATGGACATCGTCGGCCCCTACCAACGGCACCAGGTAAAGCTAAGCTCATTTTATTTATGAATGACTAATTTTCAAAATGGGTAGAAGCACAGGCCATCGAGAAAGTACGAGAAAAAGAAGTCATTGACTTCATATGGGACCACATCATATGTCGGTTCGGGATACCCGCCGAAATAGTATGTGACAACGGGAAGTAGTTTATCGACAGCAAAGTGACAAAGTTCTTCGAAGATTAAAAAATCAAAAGGATTCTATCAACGCCCTATCACCTAAGCGCAAATGGCCAGGCCGAGTTCACAAACAAAACTATAATTCAAAACTTGAAGAAGAGATTGAACGATGCTAAAAGGAAATGGAGAGAAGGATTGCTCGAGGTGCTATGGGAATATCTAACAACGTCAAAATTAAGAACGGGGGAAACCCTGTTCTCTTTGGTGTATGGGTCCGAAGCGTTGATTCCGGTCGAGGTCGGGGAACCTAGTGTCAGGTTTCAACATGCTACCGAGGATTCGAACCACGAGGCTATGAACACTTGTCTCGAACTACTAGATGAAAAATGTGAAGCCGCACTTGTTCGAATGGCCGCACAAAAGCAAATGATCGAGAGGTATTATAACAGAAGGGTGAACCTTCGCCATTTCAGAGTCGGGGACTTAGTTCTAAGGAAAGTCACCCTCAATACTCAAGACCTAAACAAAGGGAAGCTAGGCCCCAATTGGGAAGGTCCGTACTAATTCATCAGAGTCGTAGGGAATAGATCTTACCAACTTAGCACACTGTAAGGCGAGAAACTACCAAACAATTGGAATATATCACTACTCAAACGATATTATTGGTAAGGTATGACCTTCTTCTTTTTCCATTTATATTTAAAACTAACTCCTTGCAGGTGTTCGATTGAAGACATCGAGGCATCCTTCAACTCGAAGACCTTAGGTTTTAAAGCATGCGTTGCACTCTTTTTCCCTTAGATCGGGTTTTATCCCAAATGGGTTTTTCCGGAAAGGTTTTAAACGTGGCAACATTTATATGCTACCTAAGGGGAATTCAACAAGTATCCAAGGATTCTTTCCAATCAACCTTGAATACTGGGGGGCATCACCCCTCGGAGACTGGCATACTTCGCGCCTAGGAGGGCCTC
The DNA here is from genome assembly GCA_005239495.1 of Nicotiana undulata. Classification (NCBI taxonomy): domain Eukaryota; kingdom Viridiplantae; phylum Streptophyta; class Magnoliopsida; order Solanales; family Solanaceae; genus Nicotiana; species Nicotiana undulata. The sequence goes on along the minus strand of ML258228.1, from coordinate 29,459 downwards.
GATAGGAAAACTTTGTAATGGTCCAAACGGTCAAAGGAACCATGTCCACGTAGGATTATCGAACCTCGAAGGCAAAACATGTATGCATGTAGAAGTTATTGAAAGAAGAATATTTTCTATTAAACATCTTGTGTCTTGAAGAAATTTTTTGCTCCACGCTTACAGGTCTATATGGAAAAAGGCTCAAAAGCCAAAATACGAGTACACCTCGACAACTCGGGGACTGCCGTCGATAGTCAAAAATGTTCGAACTATGCAAACGTAAACTCATAAGACCTCAAAGAGGAACCCCTAGATGTATAGTCCAAGGCCATCACACTCGGGGACTAACATTTCAAACAAGTTCAAAATATCATCGGGAATTAATTTCAAAAGACATACCCGAGGGCTACGACCACATTAAAGGATACAGTCACCTAAAAAAGGCCACGGCCAAAATAATGCGTCTCGAAGACGTCCTACTTCCGCCATAATCTAAGGCCTTCAAACACTTCAAAAAACCCGGTTAAATCAGGCTACCCTTGGCAAAAGCAAATGATAATAGGGCTTCGATAAAATCAACCCTTGAATAATTTAAAGGCTTCGATAACATCAGCCTTGGAAAAAACCTCAAGAGGTATTCAATTATTTTTACACAAACATATTACAAATAAGGTTTCAATCAACCGAACCTTCGAAAAACCCAACGGGAAAAAAAAAACATGCTAAAGCATAGAAAAATTCTCACTAAGTCTTTTAGCCAAAAAGAGGGAAAAATTATAGCCGCTAGAGGCCAAATTGGCCCGACCTAAAAGAGCCTAAGGGCCAATCCAAAAGAGTCTAAAGGCCGATGTAAAAGAGCCTAAGGGATGACGTGTTAAGGGTTCTAACTCTCATCCGAACCCATGGGCTCGATCACCCTGATCCCAATCAAACATTATTGATTAAACCTTGTTACTATTCGGCACTAAAAGCGTATATCTCGAAGGCAAGGAAACCATTCAAGAAGAACTCTCGAATACATCGCTCGAAGAGTGAGATTATTACGAAAAACATAAGGCAAAGAAGAAGTAATCAAGAAAACTCTTTCTTTTATATACATTCATGGTACAGAAGAGTTCAACAAAAAAGATAGAAACCGGTCCAGTTTCTTCCCTCGGATTTGCCTCTCTCTTAGGGATAGCTTCTTCCTCGGGGGTAGCCTCCTGATCAAACTCCTCTTCATCTCCAGACCCACCTTGGTCACCTTCTACATCATCATCATCATCGTCATCGAAGGTGAAAACAAACTTGGTGTCAGCTTCATCTGCCTTAACCTGGGTTATTTCTTTGGAGAAATCGAAGCCCTTGGCATGGATCTCCTCGAGGGTCTCCCTACGAGATCGACATTTGGCATAGTCGTTGCTCCGCTTTTCCCGAGCCATAGCTTCTCTCAACTCATTTTGAGCAGCCTTGGTGTTCCTCATATATATGGAGACCATTTTATCCACCGTAATTTGGATCTTCTCGGCATTAGACCTAGCTTCAGTAGCTCTGGATTTGGCCTTGGCGAGACTAGCCTCGAGTTCAGCAATCTTTTTGGCATGAACCAAGTTATCCTCTTTGGCGTTCCGAAGCTGGACCTCGACCGCTGCTAGTTTGGTCAATGCCTCCTTCTTCCCTGCAGCAAGGCGATCCAAGTTCTCTTTCCATTCATTGCATTCGGCATTGACCCTTTCTCCCTCTCCCCGGAGCTGGTCCAACACCTCTACCTTCTGCTACAGCTAAGGCATCGAAGTATTAGCCCCCATAGTTGGGAAGGGAAGGTCATACTCTTTCAAAACATTATTTACCTACTTCTCCAGTTCGTCCTCGTATTCTGGGGACTTAGTCAGCTCCGCTCGAAGGTCCTTAAGCTCCTCCTCCTTTTGATCATAGAGGATCCTCAAGGCCTTCCTTTCGCCCAAGTATTTGTTCAGCTCGACCTCGTATTGACCTAGTTCGGCCTTGAACTTAGTAAAAACCTACAAAAAAGAGGGGGAGGGGGTAGGATCAGTCGAGCAAGGAAGAGAATTTACAATGTTAAAAGAATGACAACATTAAAAAAGTTGAGACTTACACCGGAGAAAATACGTTGGGCCTCTTCGAAGGTCGATGATGCATCGGCAAGATCAGCATCATCGACCCAAATGAAATAACCCTGGAAAGAATCATCCTTACTAAGAGCTCCGCCTAACTCGGGCGTCTTCAGGGCCCAAGCATCTCTGATGGAGTCCTTGGAAAAGGCCGGGAACGACGGGGAGTGACCTACGGTGACAACCTCAGAGAGATCTTCCGAGGCGCTCTGTTCGACCACATGAACTTCAGAACTTTCCCCCTCTGGCATGATAGCAGAAGGCAGGGAAACAACCACGATGCCAAGCGACGCGGGGTATTCGTCCTTGTTTTCCTTCGAAGTCCTTTCATCGCGACTAAGGACCTTGGTTTCGACGAGCTTGGTGGTATTGGTGGATTTTTTGGTTCGGGTCACCAAAGTAGAACCCTTGGCCTCTTCACTCTCATCATCAATGAACTGATGGACTGAATCTATGTCCACATAGATGATGACATTCTTTTTACGCCTCCGGGCGGGGCTCGCTTTGTTTTGAGGATCCTCGGCCTTCGAAGGACTTTTCCTATTGTTATCTTTCTTTGATTTCGGAACCGGAGAATCAATCCCCTCCCCAGGAGGGGCCGACCTCATCTCAGATAATTCTCCAATGCCTGCAATAAAAAGTTTAGTGTTAGAAAGGAAATACTTCTGATAAAAGAGAGGATACCAGGATATTTACCATGGTGTTTAGCTTCCCACTTTCCCTTCGACAAGTCACGCCACTTGCGTTGGTCATAGGAGGAGGTGGCGGCCAGCTTACGAACCCAGTCCTCGAGATCGAGGACCGCGTGAGGCATTCAGGGGACTGTTGAAAAAGAAGGAAAGGATATTGTGCAAAGTATATCTAAACTGCAAAGAAGAGTTCTAAGAAAAAGGGTTCCACTCATGATCGAAGTTCCATTTCTCGGGGAAAGGTATCTGGTCCTCGGGAATGATGTTGATGGTCCTCACTCGGATGAACCAGATCATCCAACCCTGATCTCTATCTTCGGGGGAGATCAACTGGCAGCAAGGGAAATGAACGCGGTTTCCAGCAATAAAGGGAAGGAACATGCGTATAGCAATTACAGGAATCTGCTCCTACTCCCAAATTAAACGAAGACGACGAAGGAGTAGTCGGAATCCCAACAAGTACCAAGATATTTCCAGGTACCGGAAAAAACGGACGCGAACAAATCCACGACGGAAGAACTCAAACAAGGGGCATTGTTCGAGAAGTTTCTTGAGAAGAAGTTCCACTTGGGGATATGATTGATCCTCGAGCTCGGGTTAGGATTTATAGAATATCTTAAAACTAACGTTGACTATTTTTCATGGTCACACACGGATATGACAAGTATCCTACTAGAGGTGGCCATACACAAGCTAAGCCTGGACCCCAACATACCGTCGGTAAGGCAAAAGAAGCGCCCAATTGTCGAGGTCAGAAATAGATTTGTCAAAGAAGAGGTAACTCGATTGCTAGGTATCGGTTCAATCCGGGAGGTAAAGTATCCCTAGTGGCTAACTAATGTAGTAGTAGTTCCAAAAAAGAACAATAAATTTTGCATGTGCGTAGATTATGAGGATATGAATAAGGCGTGCCTAGAAGACTCGTTGTCATTGCCAAACACTGATCAAATGACTGATGTAACGGCGGGGCACTAGTTGATGACTTTCTTGATGCCTATCCCGGATATCACCAAATTAAAATGAACCCGAAGGATCAGGAAAAAACTTTGTTCATAACAAACTTTGGCATATATTGCTACAATGTGATGCTCTTCAGGATTAAGAACGCAAGAGCCACTTATCATAGGCTTGCGAACAAAATGTTTGAAAAGAAAATAGGGAAAACAATGGAAGTTTACATAGATGATATGTTTGTTAAGTCTTTGAACACAAGTGACCATTTGAAACCTAACAAATGTGCATTCAGACTCAGCTCCGATAAATGTTTGGGTTTATTGGTGTCACAAAGGGATATCTAAGTCAATCATGACAAGATTAAAGCCGTCAAGGATATTCTAGACCAGCTGACAAACGTGAAAGAAGTCCAAAGGCTAACCGGATGACTAGTCGCTCTAAGAAGGTTCATTTCTCGATCCTGGCAATAATGCCATCACTTATGAAGAATAAGAACATGTTCTAATGGATTCCAATAGGCTCTAAAAGACTTGAAACAGTATTAATCAAGCCTTTTGTTACTATTAAAATCGGAGGAAGGTGAACAATTGCTAATATACTTAGCCGTCTCGAAGGTAGCGGTAAGTGCCGTTCTAGTTCGGGAAGATGAAGGTACGCAATCTCCTGTCTATTTTGTTTAACGGGATAGGAAACACGTAATTCGCACCACAAAAAATTGGCTACAACTCTCGTAGTCATCGCTCAAAAGCTTAGGCCTTACTTTCAATGTCACCCGATAGCCGTGGCGATCGCTTTTCCCCTGTGAATGTCCTTCACAAACCTGAATTGTCAGGTCGACTGACCAAATGGGTAGTCGAAATGAGTGAATTTGACATCGAATATAAACCCAGGACTGTGATCAAATCACATGTTTTGGCCGACTTCGTGGCCAATTTCAAGCCTCGGGCTGCTGCCTTTGGCCACTAAGGAAGCGAGGATGGTGTCAAAAGTGGCATTAGGAGTTTGGACCTTGTTCATAGACGGAGCTTACAGCGTGAAAGGGTCTGGGATCGGGGTAGTCTTAATCCCAGGCCATAAAATTTTTCCCTTGACTAACAATGAAGCCGAGTATGAGTCTTTGATTGCAGGAATTGAACTGGCCCGGGGACTAGACTTTGAGGTCATCAAAATCAAATGCAATTCCCATCTGGTGGTAAATCAAGTTTATGGAATCTTCAACATCAAGGAGGAACGCATGCAAAAATATGTTATGAAAGTTCAAACTGTGCTCGCACGGTTCAGGGAATGGTCAATCACCCTTATCCTAAGAGAAGAAAACGCAGAAGCAGACACATTGCCAAATTTGGGCTCGTCCACAGAAATGAAGGGTTTACTCGGTATTGGATTTGGACAAATATTATGAAGTAAATATGAAAAACTTGGTCTGGGACTGGAGAAATGAAATCATCGACTACCTTGAGCGTGACAAACATCCCAAAGACCCAAAATCATCCCGGGCACTCTGCACAGAAGATCGTTCCAAGGCCCGTTGGCCCGATGTTTAGGAGTCTCCGAAGCTAATTACGTCTTGAGAGAGGTTCATGAAGGAATTTGTGGAAATCACTCAGGTGCAGATTTGTTGGTGTTAAAATTAGTCAGTACTACTGGCCCCAGATGGAATAAGACGCTAAGGCGTTCGTTCAGAAATGCAATAAGTGTCAACGCCATGCGCCGTTAGTACACTGACCAACATATTTATTGCACTCAATATTATCGCAATGGATATTCATGAAATGGAGGATGGACATAGTCAGTTCACTGCCACTGACTCCCGGTAAGGTAAGATTTCTTTTGATTTTAACTGATTACTTGTCTAAGTGGGTTGATGAGGTCCTTACCAGAAAAATGGCGAGTGCGAAGTGATCGATTTCCTGTGGGAGAATATAATTTGCAGTTCGGAACACTGAAGAAGATTGCCTACGATAACGGGGCATAGGTGCAAAGGTCACAAAATTCCTTGAATACTTGTTATTTAAGAAGAATCACATCTTCGTTATACCATCCGAGCGCAAATGGCCAAGCGGAATCAACAAAATAAGGTGATTACTCAATGTTGATACCCAATTGTCCCCCCATATTGCACATGCATCATCATTTGATTTACAAGCATAAACAAGCATTTTCATAATTTTTTATAATTTTTAAAGGCTTTAAATCAATTTATTCTTGTATTTTTTATTATATAAATACTCATTAGTTACCTTACAAATTATCTTATGATGATTTTATCATCTAAACTCATCATTTACACCCATATTAGGTTTTAGTCATTTTTAGTATATTTGTCATAATTACATTTGCATTTTAAAGGCTAAAATTGCACATTTTGCAATAATAGCCTATATGTATTTATAATTACTTTATTTTTGCAAAAAATAATTTTTTTACATTTTATACTGTTGGATACTTGTTTTAAATCATTTTTATGCTCAAATGATATTTTTTGTTATTTTTTTTATTTTTATGGCCTCAATTTGCAACCAATTTCGGACCCAAACCTACCAAATTATCCCAAGCCCAATACCCCTAGCCCAATTACCTTTACCCATTTAACTGCCCGACCCAATCCTGCCTAAATCCCAGCCGTTGATCTTTCACATCCCTTCCCCCGTTTTAATTAACCAGACCCCCCCATTAACGCTAGCTATTTCTCACCGATCGTCGCCTTCAAACTCTCTCACCTCACTGCCCAAAACTCTAGCCGTCTACCCTCAATCTCCTCTCCTAATCCCACCGTACATGGGATTCCCTAGTGGTTTTTGCCACATTTCACCTCTCTTTGGTACTGGGGCCTTCTATATACCGCTTACCTAAACATGGCAAGAGGGTCTCTTCAACTTCGAACAAAAATGGTTCAACCCCTCGACTCTTTTCTGTATTTGTTCTTCCTTTCTCTTTTATGGTATGGATCTCTATGAATCTCTGTGATTTTTCTACTTACCCTAAAACTAGGATTCATATCTCTTTAAGATCTAATCAAATGTGGTTCGATTCTTTAATTATTTTTATAATATTTCTGTCACGACCCAATTTAGAATCATGACCGACACATGGGAGAAAGTACCCCCAAGTAAGCCTCATCGGTATTTTACAGAAAATCGGGCAGAGTTTTCCCTGTTTTTGGACTATCCCAAAAATTTTCCGTGTCTCAAATCAACAACAAATCATCCTAATATCAAATCAACCAATTGACAACTTATCAATTAAGCAGAACAATTCTCCACCATTACTAATCAACCCATTAACAACCAGAAACTACTAATTTATTCCCAAACTCATTAATAAGGAACGATACTCAACATAAGACAATAATAACGAAATAATACTCATGACACTAAAATAATGACTATGGAGCGACTCTAGGAGTTCAAAGAAAAATACATAACAATAATTAAAATTTCCGCCCACGCGAACAAGTGTGAGGCTCACCAAGAACTATCAACCTGTACGCTCTAATTAACGAAATCCTCGCCTGCGTCAATTGCTGTATCTGTAATAAATTTGGCAGGGAATGAGTCGCTAGCTCACTGAGTAATAATACTTAACCACAACCGTTTTTATTGGGTGACAAGTTAGAAAACATGCTAGTACATCAAACAGGAAAAAACATAAAAATACCCCTTTAAGAAATAATAAATAATTTTCAGTCTCATCATGTGTTTCTTATAGTGTAATACAATTAACAATTCAGTACTAAGCTCGGTAACCACTGTATAGTGTCAAAATTCATATTTTGGGAGGTTTCAATGAACGGATCATGTAAATGGTATAACTGTGGACTTCTTCACAAGAAGTCAAATATAACGGTAGTCCCTACTCGAGGAAAATCGGTAACGGTATGCTAGTTCTACCTTCCCACTAGCGAGGGCTGTAACGGTAATCGGTAATTACAAGGTGCACCAGGTCTAACGAACCCGGCGTTAGCTACGGGATCCTTCAAAGTCTACTCCCATTTATACTTGTCTCTATATCCGTATATACTCATAGGAAAATATTTTTTCAAAACAATATAGGGCATTTCGGTTCTTATAGAATCATGTAATTTCATTTCGATAATAGTAAATTCAGTAACGGTAAAACATATCTAGTGACAATAAGCATATTTAAAACAACGGTAATAATCTCAAATAACTATTTCGATATCATATCGAGTAAAAGACTTGTCCCACATGCAACTAAAAATAATCAGTAACATATTCATATTAAAATCATGTGTAAATCATGCAAGTTATGAAAACACAAATTGCGGTAAGATTACTACTCACAGTACTTGTGCCGAAACACCAATGCTTCACCTCGAGCAATTCGTACAAATTCCTCCAATCAATCTATAATTACATAATATCATCTCATGTTAATTCTCTTGTTTAGGCTAATTCATGGATAACTTAGAATACCCAATCATCGGGGTTCATGTTTGAGTCTAAATTTGTGGATTTATATTTAATCATAGAACTAGTCCATAATTCTATCAATTTCAAACTAATTAGTATAATTTTCTCCTCTAAAATTAGACCTATCAGTGCTTAAACCAAACCTTTATAGCCTTGTTATCTCCATAGTAATTATATATTTCTCTTTATATAAGAGAAAGTTGATATTGATTTCCTTTGTACTACGTGAAATTGCACAGTGAAATAATTCAACAGATGAGGAGAAGAAGGTTAACCTCTTGAGTCGAATGAGAGCTTTAATTCATTAAATTTCAACTCTTAATTGTTGTTAAGGCCTTTGCCCAAAGCTTTCTTCTTCTTCTTCTTCTCTTTTTCCCCTTCTTCTTCAACTCTCAATGAGAGCTTTGTTTATTTGTTTAGTGCTTCTTTTATTTCATTTTATTTTTCTATAGATAGGGTTTTTTTTAATTATTATTATTATTATTATTGTTATTTTGCTAATGAGCAATACACCCTTATTAAAAATATAGGGTATTACATCCTCCCCACCTTAAGAAATTCGGTCCACAAATTTAACTCAAATTCGTACCTGTAGACTGAAACAAATGGGGATACTTCGCTTGCATATCTTTTTTTAATTTCCAAGTAGCTTCTTCAATGGTATGATTTATCCATAAAACTTTAACGAACAAAGTTTCTTTTGACCGTAGCTTTCTTACTTGTCTATCAACAATTGCCATCGACTCCTCCTCGTAAGACAACTTCTCATCAAACGGTATAGCAGGGGCTTCAATTATCTAAGATGAGTCTGATATACATTTCCTTAGCATTGAGACATGAAAAAATGGATGAATAAAGGACAACTCAGGAGGAAGTGCCAAACGATAAGCCACTACTCCCACTCGGCCTAGTATCTCATGCGGTCCTATAAACCTGGGGCTCAACTTGCCTCTTTTCCCAAACCGCATTACCCCTTTCATAGGAGAGACTCGTAGGAACACTTTGTCCCCAATTGAGCATAAGATGTTTGTCTACTTTAAGCTGTAAGAAATATCTGTCTGATCAACTGGACCTTGTCCATAGCTTCTTGTACTAGGTCGGGTCCTAATAAGTTAGTCTCACCAGCTTCAAACCATCCAATAGGAGAACGACATCTTCTACCATACAATGCTTTGTACGGTGCCATTTGAATATTGGAATGGAAGCTATTGTTGTAAGAAAATTCAGGTAAAGGTAGATAAGTGTCCCAACTACCTCCAAACTCAAGAATGCAAGCTCTCAACATGTCCTCCAAGATCTGTATAGTGCGTTCAGACTGCCCGTCTGTATGTGGATGAAATGCAGTACTAAGATCTACACGTGTACCCAATGCTTCTTGAAAAGATTCCCAAAAGCGGGAAGTGAGCTGTTATCCTCTATCAGAGATGATGGATACGGGAATTCCATGAAGACGGACAATTTCGTTCATAAATATCAGTGCATACCTCACTCCACCATATGTAGTCTTCACTGGCAAAAAGTGTGCTGATTTTTTCAGTCGATCAACAATTACCCACACCGAATCATAACCTCTAAGAGTTCGTGGTAGACCAATGACAAAATCCATAGTAATTCTTTCCTATTTCCACTCTGGAATCTCAATTTGTTGTAACAGTCCTGCGGGCCGCTGATGCTCAGCCTTGACCCGTTGACAAGTCAAACAACTAGAAACAAAGTTAGCAATATCTTTCTTCATACCTTCCTACCAATAAAATTGCTTCAGGTCATGGTACATTTTTGTGGATCCAGGATGTATGGTGTATTTAGAGTTGTGGGCTTATTCAAGAATAACATGTTAACCCATCTACGTCTGCTACACATAGCCTGTCACCCATTCGAAGAACACCATCACTTTTAACAATCATATCCTTGCTTTTGCCAGCTAAGGCCTCATCTCTGTATTTGCATAATCGTTCATCCTCATATTGGGTGGCCTTAGTGCGCTCAACTAATGAAGACTTAGCATGAGCAAAAGCCAACAATGGCTCTGAATTTCCGACACAAAATTTGATACCTGTATCTTCTAGTCTCTGAATATCTTTGGCTAACAGTCTCTTTGTAGGAGCTATATGCGCCAAACTCCCCATAGATTTTCTGCTCAATGCATCAACAACCACATTGGCTTTTCCATGATGATACAAAATACAATAATCATAGTCTTTGAGTAGTTCCATCCAACGATGTTGCCGAAGATTCAGATATCTCTGCTAAAAGATATACTTCAGACTTTTATGGTCCGTATAAATCTCACAAGTCTCGCCATAAAGGTAATGCCTCCAAATTTTTAGAGAAAATACCACTGCAGCCATCTCCAAATCATGTGTAGGATAGTTTTGCTTGTGATTTTTCAATTTTCTCGAAGCATAAGCTATAACACGTCTATTTTGCATGAGAACACATGCTAATCCCACCCTCGAGGAATCACAGAATACTGTAAATCCTCCAGAACTTGATGGTAAGGCTAATATTGGTGCAGTTGTCAGACACATTTTGAGTTTCTGAAAGCCCTGCTCACATTCTTCTGTCCACTGAAACTTTGCATTTTTTTTTGTGTTAGTTTGGTCAGCGGCGTTGCTATTCTGAAAAAATTCTGCACAAACCACCTGTAATAGCATGCTAAGCCTAAAAAGCTGCGAATCTCTGTAGGAGAAGTAGGTATGGGCCATTTATGCACAACTTCTATCTTCTTAGGATATACCATAATTCCATATTTGGATACAACATGCTCCAGAAATGATACTGAGTCTAGCCAAAATTCACACTTTGAGAACTTAGCATAAAGTCGATGTTCTCGCAATGTCTGTAACACAGTCCTGAGATGATCCTTGTGTTCTCCTTGGCTACGAGAATATATCAGGATATCTTCAATAAATACTATTACAAATATATCTAGAAACGTCTTGAACAACCTATTCATTAAATCCATGAATGCAGCTGGAGCATTAGTCAGTCCGAAAGGCATCATAAGGAACTCATAGTGCCCATATCGAGTTTTGAAAGCAGTCTTGGAAATATCTTCATCTTTGATTCTAAGCTGATGATAACCAATACGGAGGTCAATCTTTGAAAAGTGGGCAGCTCCTTGTAACTGATCAAACATGTCATCTATACGAGGCAAAGGATATTTATTACGTATTGTTATCTTGTTCAACTTCCTGTAGTCAATGCACATTCTCAAGGATCCGTCTTTCTTCTTTACGAACAGTACTGGTGCACCCCGTAGAGATATACTCGGTCTGATAAAACCCTTATCTAGCAAATCTTGTAGTTGTTGTTTTACCTCCTTCAATTCTACTGGTGCCATCCGATATGGAGATATTGATATGGGCTGTGTGTCAGGTGGAAAATCAATACCAATATCTATTTCTCGTACTGGAGGCAATCCCGGTAAATCCTCAGGAAATACATCAGAAAATTCTCTCACTACTGGAACATTTTCCATACTAATTGTTTCTTTTCTTGTGTCATTTACAATAGCTAAGAGACACAAGCAACCTTTTTTTAGAATTCGTTGAGCCTTCATAAAAGATACAATTTTGCAAGTCTTTGGAACCTGACCCCCTTTTAGAACAAAACTAGGTTCGTTTGGTATCTCAAACTTAACTATCTTTGCATGACAATCGACGATAGCATAGCAAGAAGATAACCAATCCATTCCCATCAACATGTCAAAGTCAATCATATCAATTACAATAAGATCAGCTAGAGTATCTCTACCCTCAAACCGTATTTGACAAGCACGATACACGTATTCAGCTAATAGAGACTCTCCAACAGGAGTAACAACTTGAAAAGGATAATTCAATAGCTCAGGCTGTCTACTGAACCTCAAAGACAAGTACGAGCACACATTGAAGTGAGTAGATCCCGGATCAATCAACGCAAGTGCATCAAATGAACAGACAGAAAGAATACATGTAACCATAGCATTCGAGGCCTGAGCATCCTGTCTAGTTAATGCAAAAACTCTCGCCTGACCTCTATCAGCATTCCCTTGTCCTTGAGTCACAGTAGCACGGTCCCCAACACCTCGGCCTCTATTTTTGCATCAGGCTGTCTGGAAGAAAATGATTCATGAACAACTTAGTTAACTCGTCCCATGTCAGTTGTGTTTCTCCTGCTAGCCTCCCTAGAAACATAGTTTCATACCAGGTATTGGCCATATCCTCTAGTTTGTATGCTGCTAGCTCCACGACTCTCTCACTAGAACATCCTAGAGCACATAATGTCTTGAGTGTCCCATCCAAGAAACTTTGAGGATCTGCTGAATTATCAGAACCCGTGGATTTTGGTGATTTCAATTTCAGGAACTCTTGTAGGGATACTTCCTTGTTTCCGAAAGTTTGAGTCTGTGTAGGTGCTTGTGTCTGTAAAGTAGTCTGAGGAGCTGAACTTCCACCCTGAGTAGGCACCAATGCCTCTAACACATTCAATAACCTTTCCACTACGTCTGCAGGTAATGCAACAGTAGGTACAACAGTTGGCACTGGTGGTGGAGCGTTCTGAACACCCTGCCTTTGCACTTGGTCTGGCATAGAAACTTGGGGTTGACCCATGTTCCCAAATTCAAGTTGAGGAGCAGTCTGTATTCTAGTTTAATGAACTCCAACTTGACCAACACCCCTGGTAGTACCACGTCCAACACCACGTCCAGCAGATGAGGGTGCGCGTGTCCTAGCCATCCGCGAAAGAAATATTCCAAAGTCAATTTCAAGTTATCTCAATGCACGATTAAAGAATGAAAGAAGGGAAAACATTCCTAGATGTTCCATAGCCTCAAGATCATAAGTACGGGCGCCTATATACCCATGAACAAGACTCTATTAAACATTGCTCCATGACTCGGGACTTAAAGCCTAAGCTCTGATACCAACTTTGTCACGACCCAATTTAGGATCATGACCGGCACTTGGGAGCAAGTACCCCCAAGTAAGACTCATCGGTATTTTAAAGAAAATCGGGCAGAGTTTCCCCTGTTTTTGGACTATCCCAAAACTTTTCCATGTCTCAAATCAACAACAAACCATCCTAATATCAAACCAACCAATCGACAACTTATCAATTAAGCAGAACAATTTTCCACCATTACTAATCAACTCCACTAACAACCAGAAACTACTAATTTATTCCCAACCTCATTAATAAAGAACGATACTCAACATAAGACTATAATAACGAAATAATACTTATGACACTAAAATAATAACTATGGAGCGACTCTAAGAGTTCAAAGTAAAAGACATAACAATAATTACAATTTCCGCACACGTGAGCAAGTCCGAGGCTCACCAACAACTATCAACATGTGCACTCTAATTAACGAAACCCTCGCCCGCGTCAACTGCTGTATCTGTAAAAAATTTAGCGGGAAATGAGTCGCTAGCTCAGTGAGTAATAACACTTAACCACAATCGTTTTATTTGGGGACAAATCAGAAAACATGCTAGTACATCAAACAAGAAATAACATAAAAATTCCCCTTTCAGAAACAATAAATAATTTTCAGTCTCATCATGTTTTTCTTGTAGTGTAATATAATTAACAATTCAGTACTAAGCTCTGTAACCACCGTATAGTGTCAAAATTCATATTTTGGGAGATTTCAATGAACGGATCATGTAAACGGTATAATTGTGGACTTCTTCACAAGAAGTTAAATATAACGGTAGTCCCTACTCGAGGGAAATCAATAACGGTATTCTAGTTCTACCTTCCCACTAGGGGGGGCTGTAACGATAATCGGTAATTACAAGGTGCACAAGGTCTAACAAATCCGCTGTTAGATACGGGATCCTTCAAAGTCTACTCGCATATATACTTGTCTTTGTATCCGTATATACTCATAGGAATTTTTTTTAAATAAAAAAATAGGGCATTTCAGTTCTTATAAAATCATGTAATTTTATTTCGATAATAGTAAATTCAGTAACAGTAAAACATATCTAGTGACAATAAGCATATTTAAAACAACAGTAATCATCTCAAATAACTATTTCGGTATCATATCGAGTAAAAGACTTGTCCCACATGCAACTAAAAATAATCAGTAACATATTCATATTAAAATCATGTGTAAATCATGCAAGTTATGAAAACACAAATTGCGGTAAGATTACTACTCGCAGTATTTGTGCCGAAATACCAATGCTTCACCTCGAGCAATTCGTACAAATTTTCCCAATCAATCTATAATTACATAATATCATCTCATGTTAATTCTCTTGTTTAGGCTAATTCATGGCTAATTTAGAATACCCAATCATCGGGGTTCATGTTTGAGTCTAAATTTGTGGATTTATATTTAATCCTAGAACTAGTCCATAATTCTATCAATTTCAAACTAATTAGTATAATTTAATCCTCTAAAATTAGACCTATCAGTGCTTAAACCAAACCCTTATAGCCTTGTTATCTCCATAGAAATTATATATTTCTCGTAATATAAGAGAAAGTTGATATTGACTTCCTTTGTACTACATGAAATTGCACAGTGAAATAATTCAACAGACGAGGAGAAGAAGGTTAACCTCTTGAGTCTAATGAGAGATTTAATACATTAAATTTCAACTCCCAATTCTTCTTAAGGCCTTTGACCAAAGCTTTCTTCTTCTTCTTCTTCTTCTTCTTCTTCTTCTTCTTCTCTTTTCCCCCTTTTTGTTTTCTCTGTTCGCCTTTTTCTTCTTCTTACTGCCGTAACCTTTTACTTCAGAAGGGTTTGAAGCTTCTTACTCTTTTTCATTCTTTTCTAATGGGCTTCAACCCTTTTTTTAATTCTCCTATTTTTTTATTTTTTTTATTTAGTGCTTCTTTTATTTCATTTTATTTTTCTATAGATAGTTTTTTATATTATTATTATTATTATTATTTTGCTAATGATCAATACACCCTTATTAAAAATATAGGGTATTACAATTTCGTTCTATGTGTCCATATGCATCTTATTATGGCTCTTTGCCTGTTATTTCTTCCGGTTTTTACTTGCCCTAAATTTTGGGGTTTTGATTCTTCAAAATCGAACCAAATCTGGTTCGATTCTTCCATTTTTTTAAATAAAGTTTCTGTTTATATGTCTATATTCATCTTATTGTAACTCTCTGCCTTTATTTTCTGCCGATTTGTATATTTACCTAAATTAGGGATTTACATTTTTCTTTTCTTATTAACTGTTAAGTGTTTTCCTTTCTTTTATCTTGACTAATTATTGCCATATATATGTGTAGATCTCAATACTATTTAAACCCCTCCCCCACTCCCCTTTAAGGACAGATTGGAGAGTTCAAAAATTTCTCACTACTATAAACAAAACCATACACTATTATCCTCTAGCATATATTATTCTGTGTTTTTTTTTTAATTCCTGGCCGGCAGGAAGCCAAGGCCAGAAATCTTCAAGTATTCTGTCTCTGTTTGGTGATAATTGCTACACTGTTTGATTCTTCTTTTTCTATTTCATCTCAACTGGTGAGTTATCGAATCCTTTGCTACTTCATTACTTGTTCAATGTGTTACTGCTATTAAACAATGTTACCTTGAATACTATTAATTATAGTTAAGGCATGTTGAATTCAGTTTAAATTGATTAATGAAATCTGCCTAACTCTGTGTTATTTAGGACTATCTTTAGAGTTAAACATGCTCTCACACATTTCCTAAGGACTAGTTAATTATGTGTGCCTTAACAGATTTATCAGTTTGTTTGTTGAACCTGTTACCATGTGAT
The DNA here is from genome assembly GCA_005239495.1 of Nicotiana undulata. Taxonomy (NCBI): domain Eukaryota; kingdom Viridiplantae; phylum Streptophyta; class Magnoliopsida; order Solanales; family Solanaceae; genus Nicotiana; species Nicotiana undulata. The sequence continues at coordinate 13,531 of ML258228.1, read as the reverse complement.
TTGTTCGGTTCTGTGCTCACTATGTTATGATACCTCTGCTAAATTGTTTAATCAAGATCCTAATACTAATTAGTGTGTTTCTGGCCTACTGTTAATCAATGAGCTTTGTTTATGTGACTTAGTCTGATCTGCAATTTTTGTTATCTTTCTGAAACATGTTTATGAACCAATCATATTAGCATGTGACTGAGTTAACTTCTAAAAACTAGATTAAGTCTTCCTAGGTTCAAATGTGTTGCTATTTGTTTATGTTCTATGTGTGATTATGTACCCCCTAATCCCATCCTACTCTCCCAAATCCTCACTCTTTGGTGGCTTAAAGCCAAAGTAATTTAGGTTCTGTCCCGTGGCCTCTCTAGTGTGAGCACTGCTCAGGGTTCATATGAAACCCTTGTGAACTCTAACACACTAGGATTTGGTCCCTGGTCTACCTTGAACTGTTCTGATCATTCTTCTCTGGTGTGAGCACTGCCCTGGGATCTTGAAGCCCTTGGGAACTCTGACGCACTAGAGATTTGGGTTATGTATGCTTATCCTTGAGATATGGGTGGATCATTCATTGCTGGTTACTGTGTATCTATGAACATGGGCTTTTGGAGATATTGTGAGTTGAAGGCCTGGTCTGCCCAGGTGCATTTCGGCCTGCTGCAAGCTTCCTATAGTTTTATATACTTTGTAATTCATTCATTAAATTCTGGTCTGTAATAATTATTTGTGATAACAATTGGGGTATTAGTAAATTGAGAAACTGGGTTAATTTTAACATTTGCATGAGAGTGGGTAGAAATCCTGCCTATAGGTGTTTACTTTGCTCATTCTTCTATTGTGTGTTAGATAACCTTCCTATAGGTATTATTTAGCTTGAATATGCTCTATAGATAACCTGTCTATAATTGTTTACTTTGATTGAATAATATTTGTGGATAACCTGCCCATTCTGCATTTACATGTTAGATACCATGCCTATAGGAAATAAATAACCAAAGTTCAATTTGCACAGCATATGCATTAGGCATTATGATCACATGGTCATTTATGTTCTACAAATCTGCATTTTTCTAGAAATTATGCTTATAGGGTTCTTAATTGATTGATATGATATTGTCATACTTTCCCATTTAGTATACATGCCTATAGGAACTAAAATCAGTTTTAATCATCAAAGGCAGGAATCATGAATGTAGGACAATCCCTATTTGTGTTAACTGCTATTAGAAAACATGCCTATAGGAACAACTAAGTAATTCTGCATATCTCTCGTGTTTATCGTTGCCAAATACTGCATAAATCACCTAGATAACATGTCTATAGGTTTTAACCGCTTATGCTCATAATCAGTAGGCAATTGTGTAGTCACGTCTATATGATTAAAATCCATAATCACATAGAAATCATGTCTATATGACCTAACGACCTTAATTGTTGAACTGTCAAAACGCCTAGTTTGTTTGCGTGCATCTGATGCCTAAGTGTGGAGGCTAACTTGAGCCCTTATTTGCTTTACATGAAAGTCCAACTTGTTTTTTAATGTCATCTAATTTTATCGGTTTTGAGAAACCTATGTTAAGTCTAGAACCATCCAAAATAGAGGTCCAAATGCCTCCTGGGCCATAGGCAAGGAACGGGTAGTGCACACATAGGGTACGACTTAGAATTGATTAGAGCGCTTTAGGTAAATAACTTAAATATTCTAATTGGGTAGCAGGAGATGATAGTCTGTACGCGCTGAATAATATGAGTAACACCCCATCTTGAGGGAGTTACAAAGTATTATTTATGCTGCATGGGGTGATCATTTAGACTAAAAAACTTAGGACTCCCCATTCCTGTTAAAATAATTCTTTCTTTTACATTGTTTTTCTTCTCTCTTAGACTAATTCACATGATTTGAGTTCGGTCGGGACCCACCGTTGTGGACCTCGATGAGTGCCTAACACCTTTTCCTTGAGGTAATTTGATCCCTTACACTATCTTTGGTGACGCAAATTAGTAAACCCAAGTCATTTACAATAGGTGCTCTAACGCACCTTAATCCGTTAGGTGGACACTCTCTCTTTTAATAACCCTTCCTCCCTTTTAAAAGAGTTGTCAATGTTGAAATCTAATTTCATGAGGAAAAGGAGGCGCAACACTCAAAACCTCAAAAAGAGATTAGAAGCAACCAAAGGCAAGTGGCCCGAAGAGTTACCGGAGTACTATAGGCGTATCAGAAAATGACCAAGTAAAGCACGGGGGAGACACCTTTCTCTCCCATATACAGAGCAGAAGTTCTGATCCTGGTGGAAGTAGGAGAACTGACCTTGAGGTATTTCCAGGCGGACGAAGAAACAAACAACGAAATTGCTAGTCAAATTAGAGCTACTTGAGGAACGCTGGGAATTAGCGCACATAAGGATGCTGGCCCAGAAACAAAGAATGTAAAGGTACTATAATCTCAGGGCCAATCTATGTTTTTTCAAAGTAGGATATTTGGTTTTAAGAAAGGTGACTCAAAACACACTAGAGCTCAAGACAGGAAAGTTGGGTCCGACATGGGAAGGCCCCTATCGGTTTTTAGATGTCGCTGGAAAACGATCGTATGAATTGGAAAACCAAGATGGATTCAAATTTCCGAGAAACTGGAACATGACTCGCCTCAAAAGATATTATTGCTCATGAACACTGCTAATATAGAAAGTATACGTTGCACTCTTTTTCCCGTCGTCTGCATTTTTATCCCAATTGGATTTTTCTGGGGGTTTTTAACGAGGCAGCAACGGAAAACATACTACGAAGTAAACTCCATCGATAAAACTACAACCTTTAAACTACAAGGTATCGAAATGAAACCACTGCGAGATGATTAAATAATCTTTAGCTCGGTGGAAAATTCATAACGGGAAGAAATATTTGCCACCGGACCAAAGACTATTCAACCATTTACAAGTGTTTTCCCTACAAGCCACTGTGGTGGTTAGATAATCTTTGGATCGATAGAAAAGTTCCTCACGGGAAACGAAGCTTGCTATCAGACCAAAGATTATCCAACCATTCACTAGTGGAATCCTCAAACGAGCAAGACTTCCAATGTTCCAATTCGCATTCTTCGCATTCAAACACTGGGGAGGGAATGATATAGGAATAAGACAACTGGATTGCCAAAGAAATCGGAACTACAAAGTCCGGGAACAAAGATGCCTCATCTGGACCGGTGACTGCCAGCCAGCCCAGTAGAAACAAGTTGTACAAATTAGCCAAAATTAATGACAATGTTTTCCCAACAAAGCTAATGCTTATGTACTTTTGAAGATAGAAGGAATATAATAAAGTCTTTCTATTTTTATCTTGTTTCTTTTCCAAGCGATGAATTGATTTTATCATTTGAAAGTTAATCAAGTAGTTCGAATGCTAATGCCTGAATGAACATGAGATGTCTTTTTCAAGAGCACCATAAACATAAAAAGGGACCTTTCTTATGAAACCATCACAGTAAAGGGTTGGTTCCAGAAGAATTCATGCCCGAAACTCAAATGATATTGGGGAAAAAGTGCACCCGAAAGCCTTGCACAATTCGACACAAAAAAGTAAGCTTTGCGCAATGCTTAAATAAAAAGGAAAATAAAGAAAAAATCTAAACTGCATTGCCCCCAGAACTCGGGGGAAGAGAAGTATCACAACCCCCGGAGAAGTAGGCGGATCTGCCGGCGGCTCACGATCTTGGAATTCATCATTATTCTCTTCAATTTCCTCTTCAGTTTTCAAACATTCGGTACCGAAACCAGAAGAGTCAGTTGCATCGGGCTGAGCAGGGAAGCGTCTTCGTGCGGTTAATTCTAGCTCTCGGGCCTTAGCGAATTCATCGTCAATATCAATGACACTCGCTTTAGAGGCTTCCAAGTTTTTTCTACTCATGCTATACATAGAATATGTTTTTTCAATATGAAAGAATCCTCTCGGTGTTGAAGTCCTGATTTACGCTGCTCAACCTTGATCGAAAGGCCATCCCACTCCGATTTCATGGTGCTAAGGCTGAGATCAAGATCACGGATAGTGGTTATATGAACCTTATTATGTTCCATGATACTCTTATACCTATCCTTCATCTGGGCACACTTATCCTCGGCAGGAGAACCCTCTTCAGCTTTGGAGTTCAAGGTTGCCTCCAAGTTATTCAATCTCTCAATGGAGGCAGACTCGCGCTCGGCGGCAACAAGCACAACATTCTGGACCTCAGACCATTTAGCCTTGGCTTCTTAAAGCTGTACATTTAACTGAGAGTCTTCATGGCTAAGGGCCATCTCTTCCTGCTCATTTTGTTACAGCCGAACCTCTAACTCACCAGCTTCAACAGCTTTTGCTTCCAGCGCTAGGAGGCGAGTAACAATTTAGTCCCTCTCGGTCAACAATTGGTTCCACTAAAACTTAAGATTTTCTTTATTGAGGATAAACTTCGGAAGTCCCTCGGAAGAAGGAAGTTGGCCTGCGAAGGCAAAACCCAAATTAGAAACTCCGTCATAGCAAAGCAAGAAGAAACAAGAAGTAAAGTGAATAAGTATGTTACCACTGTTGCATTGTGCATGGAATTGTTTAACAAACACTCTCCCGAGAGAGTGTGTATCTTCTTCTTATCCTTCTCTGAAGCTAGAAGCTTAAGATAATTGGCAAGTTCCACCGGGCGGGACAACAAATGGCACTTGGTAGATATATATATATATATATATATATATATATATATATATATATATATATATATATATATATATATATATATATATATATATATATATATATAGAGAGAGAGAGAGAGAGAGAGAGAGACATTCTTCCTCCTCTAGGGATCTACATAAGGGGGCGAATAGTCGTAACCCCAATTTCCATGGTCTGGGGACTGGGGAGGGGGGACATCCTCCTCTCGGGTGTATGCGACCGGTGGGGGTGATGTAGCAGTTCTTTGTGATGAAGGTATGGACGTCGTAGAAGGAGATGAAACTGATGGTGTTATGGGCTGAGGAGTAGATGGGGAGGAGGCCGTGATGGTTATTGGTTGCTCACAAACCGAAGATGGAAGAGGCCCGGTACTCGGACTCACAATACCGGGAGATACAGCTAGGAGAATAATTGACATTTTCGACCAAGTCTTCTCCCTAAAGCACTCGAAAATTATCCTCGGTTCGGTTTATAAGCTCTTCAGATTGAGCATTTTGTTGAACTGATGAAGGACGTCGTCTCCTTTATAAGGAATCCCATTCATCACTGGCTTCCCCATCATCATCAATCACTACAGTGGTTGTGCCTGGCTTAGATGCAGATTTCTTCAACTTTTTATTCTTGCCCTCGGCCGAGGAAGAACACCTCCTTTTTGGTTGCTTATTCTCAAACCAGGGACTCCGTGAGGAAGAGCTTGCATCGGAAGCAGATCTCATGGAGCCCTGTGAGAGACCTGAATCCAACAAAAAGTGAGGTTAGCCAGTTTTCTTATGCACAAAGATGAGATGAGGGCAAAATCAATTTTACGAGTCAACTTACTATGATTTTTGGCGCTCCATCCATATTTGGGAGCCAACTCTTTCCACTGGAGGTTCTTAGGCATGGTGATGTCAGAATCTTCTGAACCTACTGGTCTAAGCCTTCAACCCTTGGAGGTGTCCATCGAGTTTCCAAAATAATGAAAAGAGGAGGGCCGGTAATGACACGAAACAACCTTTTTCCAGAAAAAGGATAGACTTTTAACTTAAGTGTACGATTTTAAGACTCAGGGAAAGATGGAGTTTTGGCCGGGATGATATCCCTAGTGGAAATAACGACAAACCACTCCATCCATCTGTGGTCATTACCGTCATCCGTGCCGGTGAGCAAAGCATGGTGACCACATTTGCTAAGATTTATTACTCCCCCGTGGAAAATCTTAGGGGAATAGAGATTCATCATACGAGCCATAGTGAACTCCTCCTGCGTTTCCGGCACAAACGCCGCAGAAAGGCCACCGTTCACCATACCGATGACCCCATCTATGCCAAGAGTACTTTGTATCGTTGTCACAATTATAAAATCATGGTATCTGGTCCTCTGCTCAAAGAAAACACACCCAAATTGAATGGGTACGTATAATTATACATGAATCCCTTTCTTAGTAAATATTACTCACTCCACCAGTTCGGGAGAAATGACGTTCAGGTTATGGAAATACAGTCCTATTTCAAAGCAGGAATGCTGGAAGGGTGGATACAAGAAGGGTATATGCTAATAGCTCAAGTGCGAGGACTTGAATAAGGGAACTTCTCTTCGAAGTCCTTGACAGTGTTGAGTCATTTGGGTATGATGGTGCTCACCGCAGGGGGGTAAACATCAACATCGATTTTTTTGTCTTTATTCATTCTCCTTTACACCCCCACCGAAAGAGAAGATCAGAGTTCTTGGAATAGTTATTAAAGGAAGCCATGATCAGCAGAAGGTGGTAAGAGTTATGTGAAAAAAGATGAAAACGACAAAGATTTGAATGCAAAGAAGTTGAGAGAGCTTGTATAACTATTAAGTTTAATATAAGAAGAATGAGGCGTATAAGCAAAGGAATAGGCAGCTAAAATCGTGGCCATAATTACTGTGATGACCCAAAAAGAGGTCATCTTATGTGCATCTAATTTGGACTGTGTTCCGAGACATGAAAGCCTCCATTAGTCTCACCTCAATGTGCGTGCGCAGCTCGGGCGCGTAGCCGGGAAGCCTTTATGTAAAAAAATTGATTAAGAGTTAAATTTGTGATAATTAATTGAATAAAGTTGACTCCGATCAACATTTTTGGTAAACGGACCCAGATCCGTGATCCGACGGTTCCGGAAGGTCCGTAGGAAAATATGGGACTTGGGCGTATGCCCGGAATTGAATTCCGAGGACCCAAGTCCGAGAAATGAATTTTTAAAGGAAATTATTTTATGAAAATATTAAAGGCTTATGAAAATGAACCTTGATGTGAAACCTGTGCTGCCGGACCCGTATTATGATTTTGGAGCCCGAAAGAGGTTCAATATGTGTTATATAAGTTATATGTGAAATTTGGTAAGAAACGGACTTGATTTGATTGGTTTCAGATCAAAATGAGGAAAATTGGAGTTAATGAAGTTGTGAGGTTTTTAAAGATTTTGAAATTTGGCTTGAAAGGCGAGTTTATGTTCTCGAGATCCGAATGAAATTCCGAGACCGAGAATAGTTCTGTTGTGTCATTTATAACTTGTCTGCAAAATTTGAAGTCATTCCGAGTATTTTAGGCCGGTTCGGCGCATTGAAGTGAATTCTAGAATTTCAAGTTCTTAGTTTTGATTCAATTTGGTTTTGGGGTGGAATTTTGAGTTTCGTTGTTGTTTTCCACGTTTCGGAAGATCGAGCGAGTCCGTATCATGAATACAGACTTGTTGGTATATTTGGACGGGGGCTCGGGTGGGCCCAGGTGCCTCCCAGACACCACACGAGGCCAAAAACAACCTAAAACAACTGCTGGTGCAGCTGTTGCTGGTGTGACCGCAGGTGCGGTCGCCCAGCCGCAGGTGCGGGACCGCTCCTGCGGTCCCATCCTCGTAGGTACGGATCCTCCGCTGGTGCGGCACAAATTCCGCAGGAGCGGGTCCGCTATTGTGCATGCATTGATCTAATTTCACACCTTTTGACTAGTTGCGAGTCCTCGGGTATAGAGTTCGGAGTTTCGGGCGCAATTGTGGTCCGAGGGGTATATTCGACACGAGGTGAGTCTCCTTTCTAACCTTGTAAGAGGGAATCGTCCCCATAGGTGATGTACATTCTATGTTTGACTTGTTTGGGGGCTACGTACGCGCCAAGTGACGAGAGTCCGTACGTAGAGGCTATTATTGTTATGTCCGGGTAGTTAGGCCCATATCATGCCTTGTATGTTTCCTTGCAATGCCTTAAATAGGTTTCTTTGTTTTCGTTGAAATGCTCTTATGATTTATTGTAATGTTATATTTCCTACGAAATTATGTTTTTTTTTTTGCATCATGTTGTTCTTCTGAGGTCCATTGAAATGAAATTGTGAAATATAAGGGAGCGGGCCGTACGCCACGGCGGATTTTAAATGAAATTGTGAAACATAAGGGAGCGGGCCGTACGCCATGGCTGATTTTAAATGAAATTGTGAAATATAAGGGAGCGGGTCGTATGCCACGACGAATTTGAAATGAAATTGTGAAATATCAGGGAGCGGGCCGTACGCCATGGCAGATTCAAAATGTAATTGTGAAATATAAGGGAGCGGGCCGTACGCCATGGCGGATTCAAAGAATTTGTGATTTTTGTTTCATTCGGTGGTCTTACTCTTGAAAGTGCTTTATTGTTTAAGTTCAGTAGCTGTTTGGATTTCTCTGCTTTTAGTATATGTACTTGCTGCTTATTTCCCTGACATGCCTAATGTATTTCATCATATTTTATCACATGTTAGTACTGCTGGTCCCTAGTGAATATCGAGTCGACCTCTCGTCACTACTTCTTCGAGTTTAGGTGGGATACTCACTGGGTACATATTTATTTAATATGTACTCATGCTGCACTTTCTTTTCTTTTCTGTACTTGACTGTACAGCTCTGGAGGCTGGCACGTCTGACTATCAGGCCGACGCTAGATATTGATACCGTGGTCATACTTCCTGGTGAGCTGCTTTCTCGACAACTTCCTAGCAGCACCCTGGAGCTCTTTTGTTACATTTCTCTGCTCATTTCATTTAGACGGAGACTCTGTATATTTTGTAGTCATTGTATATTCAGTAGTTGCCCATGACACTCGTGACACTAGTTCCTGGCACACACGCGTAGTGTATATTTATATTTTGGGGTTTTGGGATGTATATCTATGTATGCATTTTATTTCAGCTTGTATCTACTAGGAGTTCACTTCCGCTCAAGGCTAGTATCATGTTTGTCGTTATAAATTGGGAATATTTGACTATTTAACTAAATGGGAAAGGTATCACTTGGTGTAATTATTGTTGGCTTGCCTAACCCCGCCGTTGAGCGCCATCACGACTCGGATTGGGATTCTGGGTCGTGACAACGTGGTATCAGAGCTCTAGGTTCACGTAAGTCTCACGAGTCATGGGCATGCCCAGTAGAGTCTTGCGGATCGGTACTGAGATGTCTGTACTTATCTTCAAGAGGCTATGAGTATTAGGAAACTTCCTTTTTATTCATATCCTGTCGTGCAATCTATGATATACTCAAATTATTCTTCCATTCTCTCGCAGATGGTGAGGACGCGTGCATCCTATGTTCCTGGTCCGGGAGAGGCCGCTGCCCCGGCTGCCCAAGGTCGAGGTAGGGGCAGGGGTAGAGCACCTGCTCGAGGCAGGGGTCGAGGACGTCCCAGAGCTATGTCAGGGGCACCACGAGAGGACCCTATTATAGAGGAGCAGGATGAGGTGCCTCCAGTAGCACCTACTCCAGTGGATTTCATGAAGGGGCCAGGCTTCCAGGAGGTCATGGGCCGTATGCTGAGATTCATGGACACTATGTATCAGGATGGTTTATTTCCAGCCGACCCTGCCACTTCTCAGGCAGGAGGGGGAGTCCAGACCCGTACTGTTGAGGCCATAGGTCAGGCAGCAACAACACGTCATACCCCGTCACACCGCCCGTGGGAGGGGTTCAGCCCGTAGTAGCAGCCCCAGAGCTCAAGCCAGTTGCATAGGGTGACCAGCAGAAAATGTTGGATAGATGGACCCGACTTCTCCCTCCAGTCTTCGGGGGTGAGCGGGGAGAGGATGCTCAGGAGTTTATTGATAGGTGCAGGGACAAACTGCACAACATGAGGATTTTGGAGTCTCATAGAGTGGATTTCACCACATTTCAGTGAGAGGGCAGAGCTCGCCGGTGGCAGCAGTAATATATTCTCAGAAGGCTAGCAGATTATCCTCTTGTCACTTGGGACCAGTTCGCTCAGTTATTTCTAGACAGATACATTCCACCTTCTAAGAGGGAGGAGCTACGGGGCTAGTTTGAGCGACTAGAGCAGGGGTAGATGTCAGTGACGGATTACGAGGCTATATTTTCAGAGTTGTCTCGCCATGCCCTTATGATATTGCCTACTGATGCCGAGAGGGTGCGGCGGTTTGTGGCAGGATTGCATCTAGGTATTAGGACCTCCATGGCCAGAGAGGTAGAGATGGGTACCCCATATCAGCTTGTAGTCGAGATAGCTCGACAGATTGAGGGTTACCGTATGAGGAGCAGGGAGAAGGGTCAGCCAGGTCAGCAGGACAAGAGGGACAGGTTCACAGGTGACTTTAGGGGTGCTCCATCTAGGGCGGTAGAGGTCAGTTCGGAGGCGGCCAGTTCAATAAGTCTTCATATTCAGCACCTCCACTACCTCCCAGGGGTATTGCAGCGAGGCCTCAACTCGGCGCTATGCCAGAGCGTTCTTATCGTCCCCCATCCACCCAGGGTGCACCCAGCAGCTATTCCAGTCATCAGAGGTCCTGTAGCTCCTATTTCAGTGCCTTATCAGAGGGTTCACACCGCCCTCCAGCTATTCAGGGTTCTTCCTCTTTCGGGCAGCGGGCTGTAAAACCAGGAGGTTGTTACGAGTGTGGGGAGCCGGTTCATATGTGGAGGTTTTTTGTCCCAGGTATCGGGCAAGGCAATGCAGTAGAGTTATCAGCCTAGGAGTTCAGCACCAGCAGTCTGGCCACCGCGAGGTGGGGGACAAGTCGGCAGGGGTCGTCCAAGAGGGGGAGGACAGTCAGGAAGAGGTCAATTAGTTCCGGTTCACTCTGGGGGAGTTCAGCCTTCAGGAGCCTCAGCCAAATTTTATGCCATTCCGGCCAGATCAGATGCAGTGGCCTCAGATGCCGTGATCACAGGTATTATCTCCGTATGTGGTAGGGAAGCTTCAGTACTATTTGACCCAGGATCCACGTATTCGTATGTATTTGTACTATTTGCTCGTTTTCTGGATGTCCCTCGTGAATCCTTGTGTTCTCCTATATATGTGTCCACTCTTGTGGGCGATTCTGTGGTGGTAGACCGGGTCTACCGGTCTTGTGTGGTCACTTTCTGCGGTCTCGATACCAGAGCAGACCTTTTATTGCTGGATATGATTGATTTTGAGGTTATCCTAGGCATGGATTGGCTATCTCCTTATCATGCTGTGTTAGATTGCCATGCCAAGACAGTCACTTTAGCCATGCCTGAGTCGCCTAGACTAGAATGGAGAGGTTCTTCAGTTAGTGCCTCCAGCCGGGTTATTTCTTTCATAAAGGCTCGGCATATGGTCGAGAAGGGTTGTTTGGCCTACCTTTCTTATTTGCGGGACACCACCGCCGAGTCTCCTACCATTGATTCAGTGCCTGTTGTTCGAGAGTTCCCAAATGTGTTTCCCTCGGATCTTCCAGGCATGCCTCCAGATCGAAATATTGACTTCTATTGATTTGGCTCCAGATACTTGGCCTATTTCCATCCCCCCTATCGTATGGATCCTAAGGAGCTGAAGGAGTTGAAGGAGCAGCTTGAGGAGTTATTGTCTAAAGGGTTCATCAGGCCGAGTGTGTCGCCGTGGAGTGCTCCAGTCTTATTTGTGAAGAAGAAGGATGAGTCTATGCGGATGTGCATTGACTACCGCCAACTGAATAAGGTTACCATTAAGAATAAGTATCCCCTTCCTCCCATGGATGATTTGTTTGATCAGTTACAGGGTGCTCGTGTGTTTTCTAAGGTTGACTTGAGATCAGGTTATCATCAGCTGAGGATTCGGGCTTCATATGTTTCAAAGACTGCATTTCGTTCCAGGTATGGCCATTATGAGTTCCTGGTGATGTCTTTTGGTTTAACCAATGCCCCAGCAGCCTTCATGGACTTGATGAATAGGGTATTCAGGCCGTATATTGATTCCTTCGTCATTGTCTTCATTGATGACATCTTGATTTATTCGCGGAGCCTGGGTGAGCATGAGAAGCACTTGAGAGTTGTGCTCCAAACCTTGCGGGAACCAAAATTGTATGCTAAGTTCTCCAAGTGTGAGTTCTTGTTAGATTCTGTGGCATTTTTGGGGCATATGGTATCCGGGGAAGGTATCAAGGTTGATCCTCAGAAGATTGAGGCAGTTCAGAGTTGGCCGCATCCTACTTCAGCTACAGAGATCAGGAGTTTCTTAGGCCTAGCAGGCTATTATCGCCGATTTGTGGAGGGGTTCTCCTCTATTGCAGCCCCACTGACCAGATTCACTCAGAAGAATGTTCCGTTTCGGTGGTCCGACGAGTGTGAGGCAAGCTTTCAGAAGCTTAAGTCAGCTTTGACCTCAGCACAAGTTCTGTCGTTGCCTTGCGATTCTGGGATGTATACTGTGTATTGCGACGCTTCACGCGTCGGGTTGGGGTGTGTGCTGATGCAGTATGGCAGGGTTATTGCTTATGCTTTGCGACAGCTGAAGGTTCATGAAAATAATTACCCTGTGCACGATTTGGAGTTGGCGGCGATTGTTCATGCTTTGAAGATATGGCGGCATTATCTATATGGTGTATCTTGTGAGGTTTATACTGACCACAGCAGCCTGCAGTACTTGCTTAAGCAGAGGGACCTTAACTTGAGACAGCGGAGATGGCTTGAATTGTTAAAAGATTATGATCTCACTATTATATATCATCCGAGCAAGGCGAATGTAGTAGCAGATACCTTGATCAGGAGGGCGGCGAGTATGAGTAGCTTAGCCTACATTGCACCTGAGGAGAGACCTTTAGCCTTGGACATCCAGTCCTTGGTCAATCACCCGTGAGGCTGGACCTTTCAGAGCCTTGTCGAGTTTTGGCTCATGTAGTTGCTCAGTTTTCGTTGTTGGGGGAGATTATGGCTTGACAGTTTGATGATCCATGCCTTGCAGAGCTTCGAGATGCAGTGGTCCAAGGAAGGGCCAAGGAGGTTACTTTGGGCGAGGATGGTGTCTTGAGACTCCAGGGCCGGTTATGTGTTCCTAATATTGATGGCTTGAGGAAGAGAATTTTGGAAGAGGCCCACAGTTCTCGGTATTCTGTTCATCCGGGTGCGACGAAAATGTACCGTGATTTGAAGCAGCACTACTGGTGGAGG
>ML258227.1:699-29508 GCA_005239495.1 Nicotiana undulata | reverse complement strand
AATATACTTCCGGAGCATAGATACATGAAACACGGGATGCACTGCGGATAAATGCGGTGGCAAAGAAAGTCTGTAGGCCACCTCTCCCACCTTATCTAAAATCTCAAATGGACCAACATACCTAGGGCTCAACTTGCCCCTCTTTTCAAATCTCATCACGCCCTTTATAGGCGACACTCGAAGGAATACTTGGTCCCCTACCATAAAAGCCAAATCTCGAACCCTACGATCTGCATAACTCTTTTGGCTGGACTGAGCTGTACGAAGCCTATCTTGAATAATCTTCACCTTATCCAAGGCATCCTGGACTAACTAAGAACCCAGGAATCTAGCCTCTCCGGGCTCAAACCATCCGACTGGAGACCGACATCGCCTACCATACAACGCCTCATACGGAGCCATCTGAATGCTCGACTGGTAACTGTTGTTGTAGGCAAACTCTTCTAACGGCAATAAATGGTCCCATGAACCACCGAAATCAATAACACATGCCCGCAACATATCCTCCAAAACCTGAATAGTGCGCTCGGACTGTCCGTCCGTCTGGGGATGAAATGTTGTGCTCAACTCTATATGAGTGCCCAACTCTCTCTAAAATACTCTCTAGAAATGGGAGGTAAACTAAGTACCTCGGTCTGATATGATAGATAAGGGCACACTGTGCAACCTGACAACCTCTCTAATATAGATCTGAGCTAACTTCTCTGCTGAAGATGAAACCGCCACCGGAATGAAATGTGCTGATTTGGTCAGCCTATCTACCACCACCCATATTGCATCAACCATCCTCGGAGTTCGTGGGAGTCCAACTACAAAATCCATCGTGATACGCTCCCACTTCCACTCGGGAAGCTGAATCTGCTGCATCAAACCACCGGGTCTCTGGTGCTCATATTTAACCTGCTGACAATTCAAGCACCGAGCCACATAAGCCACAATATCCTTCTTCATTCTACGCCACCAATAATGCTGTCGCAAGTCCTGGTACATCTTCGCGGCGCCCGGATGAATGGAATACCTGGAACTGTGGGCCTCCTGCAATATTAACTCACGAAGGCCATCAACATCAGGAACACATATACGTCCCTGCAATCTCAAAACTCCCTCAGCATCAACTGTGACCTGCTTGGCACGTCCGTGCCGAACCGCATCTCTAAGAGCACATAAATGACGATCATCATACTGCCTGGCGCGAATGCGATCATATAAAGAAGAACGAGCGACGGTATGGGCCAAAACACTGCCACCCTCAGAAACCTCCAATCTGACAAATCGATTGGCTAACGCCTGAACATCCAAAGCCAAAGGTCGCTCTCCAACTGATAGATAAGCCAAACTGCCCATGCTGACTGACTTCCGGCTCAAGGCATCGGCCACCACATTGGCCTTTCCTGGATGATAGAGGATAGTAATATCATTTTTAGTAACTCTAACCACCTCCTCTGTCTCATATTCAACTTCTTTTGCCTAAAANACGTGAAGCATAGGCTATAACCTTCCCATCCTGCATCAACACTGCACCAAGCCCAACTCTCGAAGCATCACAATACACGGTATAAGAACCTGAACCTGTGGGCAATACCAACACTGGTGTCGTGGTCAATGATGTATTGAGCTTCTGAAAGCTCACTTCACATTCCTCCGACCATCTGAACTGTACACTCTTCTGCGTCAACTTGATCATAGGGGCTGCTATAGATGAAAACCCCTCCACAAACCGGCGATAATAGCCTGTTATGCCCAAGAAACTCCGAATCTCTGTGGCTGAAGTGGGCCTAGGCCAATCTCTAACTGTGGAAACTTTCTTCGGATCCACGTGAATACCCTCTGCCGATACCACGTCACCCAGAAATGCCACAGAACTCAGCCAGAACTCACACTTGGAGAATTTGGCATACAACTGACTATCCCTCAGAGTCTGGAGGACGACTCGAAGGTGCTGCTTATGCTCCTCTCGGCTGCGAGAGTATACCAAAATATCATCTATAAACACGATCACAAATGAGTCCAAATAAGTCCTGAATACCCGATTCATCAAATTCACGAAAGCAGGGGGGCATTAGTCAACCCGAACGACATGACAAAGAACTCATAATGCCCATAACGAGTGCGAAAAGTTTTCTTAGGCACATCAGAAGCCCTAATCCTCAGCTGATGATAACCAGACCTCAAGTCTATTTTAGAGAACAGCATAGCACCCTGAAGCTGATCAAATAAATCATTAATCCTCGGCAAAGGATACTTGTTCTTGACAGTAACCTTATTCAACTGCCGGTAGTCAATACACATCCTCATCGAGCCATCTTTCTTCTTCACGAACAATACTGGAGCACCCCAAGGTGAAACACTAGGCCTGATGAAGCCTTTACCCAACAAATCCTGCAATTGCTCCTTTAATTCCTTCAACTCTGGCGGAGCCATACGATACGGGGGAATAGAAATGGGCTGAGTGCCCTCAGCTAGCTCAATACAAAAATCAATATCCCTGTCGGGTGGCATACCCGGCAGGTCAGCAGGGAATACCTCTGGAAATTCACGAACCACGGGCACAGACTCTATAGAAGGAACATCAGCACTAGAATCACGAACATAGGCCAGATAGGCCAAACAACCCTTCTCGACCATGCGCCGAGCCTTCATATAAGAAATAACCCTGCCAGAAGAATGACTAGGAGTCCCCCTCCACTCTAAACGAGGCACACCTGGTAAGGCCAAGGTCACTGTCTTGGCATGACAGTCCATGATAGCATGATATGGAGATAGCCAATCCATCCCCAATATAACATCAAAGTCAACCATGTCAAGAAGCAAAAGATCAACCTGAGTCTCCAAACCACCAATAGCTACTACACAAGCACGGTAGACTCGATTTACCACTATAGAATCACCCACCGGTGTAGACACATGTACATCAGTACCTAAGGAGTCACGGGGCATACACAAATAAGGAGCAAAGTATGAAGAAACATAGGAGAATGTAGAACCTGGATCAAATAACACCGAAGCCTCTCGGCTGCAAACTGAAACTGTACCTATGATAACTGCATCAGAAGCCTCAGCATCTGGACGAGTAGGGAAAGCATAACACTGGGGCTGAGCCCCTCCCACCTGTATATCTCTCGGTCTACCTGCTACGGGCTGGCCTCTACCTCTCATGGCCTGCCCTCCACCTCTATACGTCTGACCTCCACCTCTGGAACCACGACCACCACCCCTAGCTGGCTGAAGGGGTGAGGGTGCACCTGATGTGGGAACCATGGCACGAGAACCCTGATACTGAGACCCACCAAAACCTGGAGGGCAAAACCTGGAAATATGCCCCATACCACCGCAAGTGAAGCAAGACCTCGGCGGCTGAGAACACTGACCCTAAATCTTACCCTGTCGACCAGAATGATCACCCTGATAGCTCTGAATTGGCGGTGCACTGATGGAAGCTACAGGTGCACTGCGGGATACCTAGAGTGTCGACTGATAAGGCCTAGGAGGATGGCCTCTGCCAAAGGAATCTCTGCCTCCAGATGAGGCACCACTGAAACGACCAAACTGACGAGGTCTCTTGTCAGACCCCTGACCTCCACCCTGGGATAATACCATCACAATGCGTCTGGTCACATCGACTGCATCCTGGAAAGGGATATCAGTACCCGTCTCTCTGGCCATCTGAAGTCTGATGGGCTGAGCAAGACCCTCAATAAATATCCAAACCCTCTCCCGATCAATGGGAAGTATCATAAGGGCATGCCTGGCCAGCGTAATAAACCTGGTCTCGTACTGAGTGACGGACATGGAGCCCTGCTGTAGACGCTCAAACTGCCTCCGAAGATCCTCTCTCTGAGTAACTGGAAGGAAATTCCCCAAGAACAACTCAGAGAACTGACCCCAAGTCAAAGGTGCAGACCCAGCTGGTCTGGTCAAGCAGTAATCTCTCCACCAAGTCTTGGCGGTGCCAGAAAGACGAAATGTAGCAAAATCAACTCCATTGGACTCCACAATGCCCATGTTCCGAAGAACCTCATAACAGCTGTCTAAATAATCCTGGGGATCCTCTGATGGTGCACCAGTAAATGTGGTAGTAAACAACTTGGTGAACCAATCCAACCTCCACATAGCGTCTGCGAACATGGCTGCTCCCTCAACTGCTGGTGCCACAATACCTGACTGAACTACTCCGGCCGTCTGAGGTGCCGGAGTCTGGAACTTGGTGGCAAATTGCTCTGGCGTGTGAATAGCAGGAGTCTGGGTCCCTCCCCCAGCCTGAGATCCAGATGGTGCAGTAGGAAGAAGACCGGCCTGAGCCATGCTCTCCATGAGTCCCACTAAGCGGACTAGAGCGTCCTGAGGTACTAGGGTGGCAATGAACCCCTATGGGACCTAAGTCGGTCCAACTGGGACTGTCGGAGTAGGAACCTCACCGGCAAAGTCTACCTGTGGGTCCTCTACTGGAGCTGCTGCCCTAGTTCTGCCTCGGCTTCTAGCACGGCCTCGGCCTCGGTCCCTCGTAGGAGCTGTAATAGGAGGATCATGCTACTGGTCGGTCGATGAGGAAGCACGCGTTCTCGCTATCTGCGAGAGAGTAAAATAGAGACTTAATTAGCATTCAGAAATCCATTGGCACGACAAAGAATGAAAGATGTGAAGTTATTCCTAACTTTGCAGCCTCTGGGGGATAAGTACAGACGTCTCCGTACCGATCCCTCAGACTCTACCAAGTTTGTCCGTGAGCTGTGAGACCTAAGCAACCTAGGGCTCTGATACCAACTTGTCACGAACATAGGTCCGAAATCCCACCTTCGGGCCATGACTGCGTCTAACGTTGAAGCCGCTAGACAAGCCAACGTTTGAACTGAGTAAAAATCATTAACAACAAATACGAACAAGATAACTAAGGCTTCGATGGCCCACCACATGAAGTTTATCAAAATAACATAAACACAACATAGCACTTCCGAAATGAAACCCATAAAAAAATCCCAGAACTGGTGTCACATACTCACGGACCATCTAAGAGATTACTACAACAAAAGGTCTGAACAAAATACATAAGACTGTCTTTGAAATACAAAGTAAGACATAACTGATAGAGGAAAGTAGAAAGTGACGTCAAGGCCCACGAACGTCTGCGGGTCTACCTCGAGTCTCCTGTGTGACTGAATGAGATGCTCCGATCGTCAGTGATCTACGGGTCCGGCTGCGTAGTCTACGTAACATAAAGAAGTGCAGGTGTAGCATCAGTACAACCGACCCCATGTACTGAGTAAGTGTCGAGCCTAACCTCGGCGAAGTAGTGACGAGGCTAGGACCAACACAACACATGTACTTGTACAATTATATATAATAGCAGGAAAAATGGCAACAAAAATAAGCAAGTAGGACAGATACGGGGAGAATATACTGGGGAGATAGGGTAACAGTATGCTAGCACAACAGTACAAGGTAATAAATGAAACGTAAAGACAAGGCAGAAACATAGCCTCTCAACATATAATGAACATGAAAGGCACGGCATGTCCCCTCGTGCATAACCTCACAGTCACTCGACACGGAATGTCCCCTCGTGCATATATAATAACGCTCGGTACGGAATGTCCCCTCATGCATAACCTCATAGTCACTCGGCACAGAATGTCCCCTCGTGCATATATAATAACACTCGACACGGAATGTCCCCTCGTGCATAACCTCACAATAACTCAGCACGGAATGTCCCCTCGTGCAAATATAATAACACTCTGTCAACACGGCATGTCCCCTCGTGCGATGAATAATAAAAACACAAGGCAACAATAATGTGAAAGTCAACAATACGAAGTCTCGAGTGCATGGAAATATTCAATACAATTCCCTTGTCCCAACAAGGAGAATTCATCAATTACAATATCAACAAATGCCCGACAAGGGTCTCAGCTATAACCAACCTCGCATCAGAAATACAATTTCAACAGTGTAAGCCTCAACTGGAACAAATAACTCAATAACTCTCCACGTCATGAAACAACATCAAGTATCACTTTTAATTCATAATTTACTCATAGTGCGGGGAATATTAAGAACATAGCAAATTTTATCACAATTGACTCACGGGCATACTTGACCGCAACGCATAGGCACTCGTCACCACACCTATACGTTGGACATGAGTTGCATATAGCAATTAAGACTCTATACCTAATCCCTCAAGCTGAGGTTAAGCAAAACACTTACCTCGGTTCCAAGAAAAGTGCAAGTCAAGCCTCGACCACATCCTTTCCTCTTGAATTCAACTCCGAATCAGGAATATCTAGACATAATGGATTTATAATCATTATTAAGTACCCAATAAATCAATTTCTAAGCCAAGTTATGCATTTCCTACTATTCTTCCAAGAATACTAAAATTCGACCCCGGGCCCACACTTTTAGATTTTCGAAAATTCATGAAGGAGTCAATTACCCGGAGTCTAAGGATCGAAGTTATGTAATTTATTCAAGAATTTATGGCCTAACATGGAAAATCACGAAATTCCTAAGAACCCTAAAGTTTACTACCTAATTCAATGATTTTAGGTGGTTTATTAGTGAATTAAGCTAGGAATTAATGTTAAAATTAGAAGTTTTATGGGGTTTTACTTACCTCTTACAGTGGGTGGTCGTGGAAGTTGTTGCCCAAGCTTGGTTGTTCTCTAATGGTGGTTGAAGATAGGTGAAACTGAAGAAAACTCGAAATTTAGAGTATTTAAGAGGCCTGCCAACAGGGGTTTCCGCACCTGCGACCATAGGTCCGCAGGTGCGGTCTCGCGCCTGCAAGAAAATGATCGCAATTGCGGAAAAGGGCCTTGGACCCTGGGCTCGCACCTGCGGGGTTGGGAGCCGCACCAGCGGTCCCGCTCCTGCATAATTTTGGTCGCCCCTGCGGAAAGGTTGCACCTGCAATGGCCTAGACCGCACTTGCGGTCACGCGCCTGCGGACTTTGGGCAAGGGGGCTGGGGATCGCACCTGCGAGGCTGGGACCGCAGGGGCGGTCCCGCACCTGCAGCTGGGCAACCGCACCTGCGGTCACACCAGCTGCTGTGCACCAACAGTGGTTTTTGCTGGTTTATGGCCTCGCACGGGGTCCGGGAGGCACTTGGGCCCACCCGAGCCCCCGTCCAAAAATACCATCAAGTCCCAAATCATTAAACAGACTTGCTCGAGCTCACGGAACATTCAATACAACGCTAAAACTCAAAATCACCTTCCAAAACCCCTGAATTAAAAACTTAAGAACTTTGAAATTCTAGAATTCACTTCGACGCGCCGAACCGGCCTAAACCACTCGGAATGACTTCAAATTTTGCAGATAAGTTATAAACGACACAACGGAACTATTCCCGGTATCGAAATTTCATTTGGACCTCGGGAACATAAAATTACTTCTCTAGCCACATTTCAAATTCTTTAGAAACCCGCACAAGTTCATTGACTCCATTTTTTCCTCATTTGGATCCGAAACCAATCAAATCAAGCCCGTTTTACACCAAATCCCACAGATAGGACAAATAACATATAATAAACCTGTTCGGGGCTCCGGAACCGCAATACGGTCCCGGTAACACAGTTTTCACATAATTATTCATTTTTAAAAGCCTTTATTATTTTCCGAAAACAATTTTCTTTAAAAATTCATTTCTCGAGCTTGGGACCTCGTAATTCGATTCCGGGCATACGCCCAAGTCCTATATTTTCCTACGGACCCTCCGGGACCGTCACATCACGGGTCCGGATCATTTTACCAAAAATGTTGACCAAAGTCAACTTTATTCAATTATTCAATTCAAAAATCCCATCTTTATCAAATTTTCACATGGAAGCTTCTCGGCTACCTGCCCAGTCTATGCACGCATATCGAGGTGAGATTAACAGAGGCTTTCGAGGCCTCGGAACACAGATTTAGTTGAAATTACTTAGGATGACCTTTTGGGTCATCACAGGTGGTTATTCCTGGTGAATGAGTTCTACTATGCTGGTGACTTAAGTTCTTGATTTGATTGGCCGTCGTATATAGCATTTCTATATTTTGTTTCCTTTTGAGTGTTGTGGCGATGTACAATGTTTCTGTCTTGTTGTGGTTGTTATCTCTGTTGGCTGCATTGCATATTTAAATTGGGACTACGGACGTATTCCGGGAGCTTCCCCCTGTACTGCATTGCATATTTAAATTGGGACTACGGACGTATTCCGGGAGCTTTCCCCCTGTACTGCATTGCATATTTAAATTGGGACTACGGACGTATTCCGGGAGCTTTCCCCCTGTACTACATAGCATATTTAAATTGGAACTACAGACGTATTCCGGGAGCTTTCCCCCTGTACTGCATTGCATATTTAAATTGGGACTACAGACGTATTCCGGGAGCTTTCCCCCTGTATTGCATTGCATATTTAAATTGGGACTTCAAACATATTCCGGGAGTTTTCCCCCTGTATTGCATTGCATATTTAAATTGGGACTACGGATGTATTCCGGGAGTTTTACCCTTGTACTGCATGACAAATTCGGAGCTACGGACGGAGTTCCGGTAGATTTACCTTGAAGAGATTATGATCGAAATATATATATTGAAAAGTATAGTTGAAAAGCATTTATCTTGAAGAAAACTATGTCTGAAAGACTTTTATTTCAAAGGTATATTCAAAAAATGATATTTGAAAGGCATTTATCGGGGAAATATATTTGAAAAATATTTATTTTGAAGGAACTATGTTTTGAAGATTTCTCTTTCCATATATATATATATATATATATATATATATATATATATATATATATATATATCCGGAGAAAGTATATTTCAAAGAAAAAATTTCTACTAGAAATGATTATATTCAAAGCTTTCATATAAACTTACGGGTGAAGTTTACACTCGAAGTATTTTCCCAAAAACACTTGGGGTTGTTGGCTAAGGCCTGACGTGAAAATTATTGCAGTGCAAAATTATTACTTGTTCTTGCTGTATTGTGGGTTCCGGTTTTCGGGTTGTGTTCCCATCCCTCCTTCTGTATATTAGTATGATGTTTCATTGTATTTTACTATATTTTCCTTCCGCTTGAACTTGTTATGTGTTAATTACATAATGTAGTCATTAGATAGACGTCCTATTATGTTATTCCCATATTTATGTATGTTTGATTTAAAAGACCAGTGGGTGTATAGACTAGTCCTCGTCACTACTTCACCGAGGTTAGTCTTGATACTTACTGGGCACCACTGTGGTGTGCTCATTCTACACTTATGCACAATTTTTGTGCAGATTCCAGGTTTTTGCATAGCCGGCCGATTGATTGGTTGCAGCGCGGTTGCTGCTGGGGAGACTCAAGGTAAAACTGTTTCAGCATTCGCGGTTTTCAGAGTCACCGTCTTATTTTCTCTATTCATATTGTTGTATTTGTTTCCGAATACTGGTATTTTAGGAGCTTTAGTGTAAATTCTTTAAAGCTTATGACTTGTACTTACCGGGTTTTGGAATGATATGTAATGCATAGAGATTTATATCAAGAAGCATTTAAGAGTTTCAGTATTATGACTTATGTTTACTAAATGTTAGGCTTACCTAGTCATTAGGACTAGGTGCCGTCACGATACCCAACTGATGGAAATTGGGTCGTGATAATACTGATTGGAGGTCGTTTACCAAATATGTTGACTGTAGTCAAATCTAGCCACATTTAAAGTCAAAAATACATTTTCTTTAAAATTTTACATATTAACTTACTAGAAATTTATACGGACCGCGAACACAGGTAATAATTTGTCAAATTGAGCTATGAAAAGTCTTGAAACACAGAAAGTGAGCTAGTACTCAAAACAACCTATCGGGTCGTTATAGATCCAAAGAAATTCCTTTCATGAAGGTGCTTTGGAAAGGCCAGCCAACTGAGGAGGACACTTGGGAGTTATATTCCGATTTGAGGAGTAGATATACATATATCTTATTACTAGTTCAGGTACATTTCTATGTTCGTTTGAGGACGAATATTTCTATTAGATGGTGAGGACGTAACTACTTGATAAGTGGTTTTGAGTTCTTGCTCTCTGTTTCGTGCTTTAATACTTTGAAACGCTTAAGTTGATGATTTAGGACTAGTGTGCATGGTTCATTTTGATTACTTGAAAGCTTAAATGTGGTTTTACAGAGAAAACTTGATTTTCTGAACTTTAAAGTGGATAGAGTTGATCGTGTTCAACAATCTTGGTAAACGACCTCGAATCAGTGTTTTGACGATTTTGTAGGTTTGTATGATGATTTTGGACTTATACGTATGTTTGGTTGGGGTCGCAGGTGACCCGAGGCTATTTTGGCGCTTATTGTGGAAAGTTGAAAATTTGAAGTTATTAACATATGAATTCTTGAGTTTTGATATTTTATTCTTGATTGTAGATGTTATATTAATGTTTTGAGCTTATGGTCGAGTTCGTATGAGGTTATTATACTTATGTGGATGCTTGGAGTGGAGCCCAAGGGTTTTGAGGAAGTTTCGAATTGGTTTCGGGCTATTTTAGAAAGACTTGGTGTTGATGGGTGAGGCCAGCTTCACAATTGCAAAGCTGGAGTTGCATTTGCGACCCTTCCCATTGCGACATCTGCAGTTGGGTAAAAATAAGAGATTTTGGGATTAGCTCATTTTATTCCAATTTTGAGACCGAGACTTTGTGGGAGGCAATTTTTGGAGAAAACTTTCTTCCCAATTTCAAGGGTTAGTAGCGTTAACTTGTGTTTGATCAATTTCCATAACTTTTCATAGATTTTCATAACAAATTCTAAGATTTCATAGAGAAGAAATAGGTGTTTCGGGTAGAAACATAGGATTATATTTTTAAAATTTAGAACTTGATTTGAGGTCGGATCTCAAAAATATTAATTATTTTGACTCGAGGATGAATGGGTAATCAGGATTTGGTCTTGATTTCTAATTTCGACCAAGTGGGCCCAAGTTCACATTTTGTTGACTTTACCAAATATGTTAAAGATTAAACTTTTTTTATTCTAGGGTAGTTTCTAATCTTGTTTTGGCTTATTTGACTAGATTTAAGTGGTTTGGAGGCTTGTTCCAAAGGAGAATCTAGGTTGGATTGTTTATTTTATTCCAGAAAGAGGTAAGTATCGTGCTTAACCTTGATGTGAGGGAATTAGGATATAATTGGGTCTATTTTCTCTGTGCTTTATATGTTGGGAATGGGGTATATGCAAGGTTACGAGTGCATATGCTTTGTCATGGGATTAAAGTATGTGGGTGCAACTAGTTACTTCTTATTTCATGATTTTACTTTTTATATGCCCTTACTTGATACATGTATCTACCTGATATATGTCTTTACTTGTTACATGCCTTTATTCATGCCTTTATTTGTGATGATCACAAAACACACACTTAAATATGCTTGCTAGTAAAATATAGTAAAATATAATATCTTGTCCACAGGGATTGGAGTTAAACAATATTATCGTAGTTCGTGGCTAAATTTCTATCCAAGATGATAAAAAATTTAGGTTTTTGTGTTTAATACTAAAATTGACTAAGAGTCTAAACTATTGACTAATGACAAGTGCAACAATGAGTAAGCAAGGAAGGTTATCAATGGGAGAAAACAGGGTTTTGATGGAATAGGTGCAAGGTAACTGTTTGGGATCTAACTCTAGATAATTCACATTAATGTTTAATGAGTCTCTCGAATTCACTCAATTATTGTTTCACGCGTTTAGAAGAAACTTCTCTCTCGACTAAGCCTCAACCTTACAAGATGAACTAAGTTAAGCTCGGTAAAGATATGCAAGAATTGGTAGTGGATTGGTCTTTAGGAGAACCTCTCTCGACTATCCTCCTAACTAGGTTTAATCAATATAATTCAACTAGCCTCTACCGATCCTAAGGAGAATTAATGAATTCAACCAACAACATAGAATGCAAGATATCACAAGTTATGCCTCTTCTATTACATGAACAAGTGAATATAGATGCACGATAAAAACATCCAAAATGATGCAATACATAAAACTAGAGTTAATATCCACACAAAAATATCAATACACCAAATCCATCAAACCCTAAAGAGAACTACTCTGTAGATATAGAGCAATTCATCACAAATATATTTAAGTTAATATAAAACATAAAACGATCCAAACTCGTGTCTTGAGTGAGGATTGAATGATTTAATCCTTGTGCTTTTGCTTCTCCACCTCCTACTTAGCTTCCTTAGGTATTAGATGTGTCAAAAGTCCTTAAAATAACGGTTTTCCATGTATATATACCACGTAGGATCAGGCCCAAACGAAAATACCTTCTCCTACAAAATTGGATTGTGGCCCCGTAAAAAATACACAGGTGCGCCGCATGGGGCGACGCGCCAGGCGAGGCATTAGTGGGGAAATACAGAGAGCTAGTTTTGACAGGCTGCATGGTTTTTGTACTGGCGCGGAACACCACGCGCAGCAGTTGTGATGGTTTCTCGGGGATACAAAAGTTTCTTGACTTTTTGATATCCAGATGTGGTTTTCGACCCCCAAACACGATCCCAGCTTAATCCTTGGGCCTTTACTCAGACTTCAAAGCTCCAAAATTGCTCGAGTTCATTCCATTACATCTACATCACTTGGAACCACTCCTACAAGGCATAAAACACACAATTAGTGAAAAACACTAACAATTAAATCTCAAACTCAATTAAAGTGCAGTAAATTAGAGTGTGATAAGCGACTATAACATGAGATTATAACCTGCCATCAATTTGTCACATGCTTCTACTTATTTCATGCCTTCATTTATTACATTTCTTTACTTGTTACATGACTTTACATGTTACTAGATATATTCCCTTACCTGCTTCATGCCTTTACCCACCTCATGCCTTTACATGCTTTATGCCTTACTTGTTTCATGCCTTATTCCTCTATGCTACATGAGATTGTGTGGCTACTTGATTGTTCACGTGCTAATTACTTGTTGGATTGAGATATATGTGCTAGGTTAGCTCTTTGATATTTGTACAAGGCCCCGTAAAAGTTTTCCTCAAAATAGGTTTTTCGTGGTGTCGGGGTAGGCGTAGGTGTTAATGATAGTAGAGATTCTTCCCGGCAAGCTTGCGAGCCACGGTACAGACTTTTTGGGTTGAACAGTGCGTAGGGAAGTTGAAGGACAATATTTGGCATAATAGGGCATTTTTGCGGCCCATTATGCGGCCATAATCACTCAGCGGGCTGCAGAATGGCCGCAGAGTGAGACAGTCATTTAGGCTATTTTTTGATGTAATTTTCATGGCCCATTATGCGACCCCAAAATGATTTTGTGGGCCACACTCTTATCCTATATCCATTTTTGAAATTTTGCGAAGGGAGGTTCTGCGGCGCATTATGCGACCGCGAAACAGGTCTGCGGGTAGCATAACGACCGTAGAGTGAGGCATGCTAGCCCAGTTCCGGAGGGCCATTTCGCGGACAGCAGAAACATTTTTCCGTTGCATATGCGACCGCATATCCCATTTCGGAGCTTCATTTTTGGGTTTTTATAACCCGACCCCCTTTTTTTGTAAAACACTACTAGGGGTCATTCTAAAAAGATAGATCTACATTTTAGAGAGAGGTGAAGGTGTTCTAGAGTGAGAAGAGGAATTCCAAGTCTTTTTCTCATCAATCCTTGCTCAAACCTTGAAGAATTCAGTAGGGTGACTCACAAGGTCTTCAACCAAAAGGTAAGATTCTACTCCCTAGCCTTCATTTTGAGATTTAACTGAAAATAGGTAACAAACCAAACAATTCTTGGGTGTGGGAGTGGTTCCTTATGAATTTATGTACTAACTAGGGTTGTGGAATGATTGTTGAGCTCAATTGGGTAGATTTTGGGTAATGAAATAGGGGAATCAACCATAGGAGGACCTTGAGATCACAATGGCCACCTAGTGTTTGATAAAATTCTCAAATGAACTACAATAATGAATTCTTTCCTAGTTTATTTTCAATTTTGCTATATCTCTAAACAGATCAAAGTTGCTAGGATTCCGGAAATGTGTAGTGAATTAAGGAAAAGCTCAAAGCAAGGTATGATGGCTAAACTCTTCATAAAAAATTGAACGTCACATCACCCTTGTAAATTCAAAGATGTATATTATAAGCCGATTATTCCAAATAAGCTTTGTGACACAATACATGTTTGATTCGTGATCAAATGCTCTTATTATGTTGTGTTATTGATTAAGGACATGCTCCAACTACGGATTGTGTATCTACATGTTATAATTACATATGAAAATTGTTATGCCAAACTGCGTAGAGATTGTAATTGGTATTGTTGTTATACCTCCACCCGCACATATTAGGGTGAGGCGGCAGGGCCGGTTTGTGTAGAAATTGATATTGTTGTTACACCTCCACCCGCACATATTGGGGTGAGGCGGCAGGGACGCTTTGTGTAAGTATTAGTATCGTGATGCACCTCCACCTGCATTCATTGGGGTGAGGCTACGGGGCCGCTTTGTGTAAAGATGGTTACAGAGGTTCTCCTCTTAAAATATATTAGGGATATGGACAGCTCTTAATAAATCTACTTTGGCTTTAACTGCTCTCTATGCTATTTTATTGTCACCTTGATTCATCATATTTATGTTGTAATTCCAAGTTCTTGATTAGGTGTTTGGTTTCATACTATTACTATTCGGCATGTACTAACATCCCTTTTGCTGGGGGTGCTTCATATTTAATGGATGGAGGTGGTTCCGCAGCGGAGAATATTGACCAGTGATAGCGGTACTTTATCTTCCCAGCTGACTTGGTGAGCCCCATCTCATTCCGGGGTTGTACAACTTTTGTTTTGTATGTATTACTATATTTTGAGGTATAGTCGGGGCCTTGTTGCCGGCACTATCACCATACTCTTTTGTATCTATTAGAGGCTTCGTAGACATAGTGTGGGTGGTATGTTGGCATGGGGAAGTAAAAGTAGAAATGTTTTAATTTGTATCGCACGTTCCATATTAAACCATGTGAAAGTATGTATTTTGGAAACTCATAAAGGATGCTGCCTGATTAATGAATTGAATTTTATTGTTATTCATGAGTAAGTCCAGGTAGAAGGTATTGTACAATATTGCTTGGCCGGGTCATCTCGGCTGAGCCCCAGTTGCGCTCCCCGAGTTTGGGGCGTGACGATTGGGTTGCCTATCATACTATGTTCGTGTTCATTTTTCCTTGGTGCGCTATACATTTTCTTCTCTTTTATCTTATGTTGTGAGTTTTGTCGTATTTGGTTGTTTATCAGGTGTTTTCATATAAATTGGTATGTTGGATCAGGCTTGTCATGCCCCAACCTTGGGAAGCACGACAGGCACTCAACCGAGTGGACCCGGTCCAGCAAGCCTGTTAGACACCTTGTACCCAACTCACTAATGATCAAGAGAAGGCATGTTTTCATTAACTAGACAGTAGGAAGATTATATATACATTACTAAATCATCCCATTGGTTACATAATTCTTAAGTTTCAAAATACACACATTCTTATAATTCGAGTGGAACAAGAGTTCAAGACACAAAATAATTTGTTTAACTTTTCTAATACCCATGTACAACCCACATAGTGTCTACGGAGCCTCTAAAGATACAAAAGAGTGTTATTATAGTGACGACATCAAGGTGTAACGACCCGGTCGGTCTTTTTGAGAGTTAGTGCCCCGATACCCTAATAACTTCTTCTCCCATGCCTAATTATGTTATTTAAACTTGTCGGAGCATCGAGTGGTGAAATCCGGAGTGAGTTTGGACACTTAGTCCTTAAATGTGGATTTTTGCTTTTGAAATCAGGCCATAGCTAGAACTGTGGTAAGACGGATCCGAAATGGAATTCCGTCGACTCCGTTAGCTCCGTTGGGTGATTTCAGGATTAGGAGCGTATTGGGAATGTGTTTTTGAGGTCGGTAGTAGATTTAGGCTTGAATTGGCGAACATTAGAATTTCGGCGATGTCGGCCGATCGGTGAGATTTTGATATCGGACTCGGAATGGAATTCCAAAAGCGACAGTAGGTCCATAATGTCATTTATGACCTGTGTGCAAATTTTGGGTCATTCGGATAAGGTTTGACGTGTTTCGGCATCGAATGTGAATTCTAGGAATTTCATAAGTCCTTAGGCTTGAATCTATGCATATTTGATGATTTTGATGTTATAAGATGTGTTCTTAAGGATCGACCAAGTTTGAATGAGGTATTAGGGTTGGTTGAGGTCCTAGGGGCCTCGGGTGTGTTCGGGTGTTCAAACGGACACTTTTGGCCAAAAGGCCTTAGCTGGTTTTGCTGGTTTTTCACCAGTAGTGGTTTGCTCTCCACGATCACATGTCTGACTCCGCGATCGCATAAGGCATTTTGGTGAGGCATGTGATTTGTTCTTCGCGATCGCACAACATTGACTGCGATCGCAGTGCCTTGGGAAATTTGCCTCCGTGATCGCATGCCTTAGGACACGATCGCATAGTGGATCTTAGGCCGGAGGAGCAGGGTCAGTATTGTTCTACATGATCGCGTGGACTCCATCGCGATCGCAGTTCTTTGGGAGCAGGAGGTCCGCGATCGCTAACCTTGTATCGCGGTCGCACTGAAGGAAGTCCTGGGCGTGTGAAGTTACTCTCCGCGATCGCGACTCGTTCTCCGCGGTAGCATAGAAGAAATGCCTGTGCAGTGTTTAAAAACCCAAAACCGAGGGTTTATGTTAATTTCACCATTTTTGGATTTTGAGAGCTCGGGAGAGGCGATCTTTGGAGGCTTTTGCGCCTGGGTAATTTGGGTAAGTGATTTCTAACCATTATATGTCAACTTCCATGATTCTAATCTTCAATTCCACCTATAATTTCGAAAATCTTGTGTGGAATATGGGAAAATGGAAAAAAACTTCATAGACCAAATTATTGGGTTTTGATTGGGGGTTTGACCTCCGATTAGAGACATTCTTATATGGTTATACTCGTGAGTGGATGAATTTTTGGAAAATGTAATTTTTTCCCGATTCCGAGACGTGGGCCCGGGGGACATTTTGGGCGAATTTTCTAATTTCGCATATTAGCTTCGGATTAATTAGCTAATTAGTTTCCTTAAAGTGTTATTTACATTATTCAATCGAATTTATTAGATTTGGGCAACCCAGAGTTGGATACTCGTGGCAAGAGCGTGGTATGGAGTTGATTTGCGCAGTCGAGGTAAGTGGCTTGCCTAACTCTGTGTTGGGGACTTTCCCTTAGGCATTTTAACTGATTTTCACTATGAGGATCCCGTGTACATGAGATGACGAGTACGTGCATGAGTCATTTTTATAAGAATTCCACTGTTCTTACCATTGCGTATCTCATTTTCATTCCTATATTACTGCTTACTATTTAAACTGAGTAGTTAACCTTGGATTTAAACATGTCTTCTTGTCTTACCTGATCTTTTCCACTTATTTGCTATTAATTGAGCCATGCTTAGGTAGTCCTACCCTATTCTTGTCTACTGTCCTTCCTAAAATATTTAATTACGCTGCATCCGACATCCATTCGGCATTGCATATTTAAATTGGGACTACGGACAGAGATCCGGGAGCTTTCCCCCTGTACTGCATAGCATATTTAAATTGGGACTACGGACTGAGATCCGGGAGCTTTCCCTTGTATTGCATTGCATGATTTCTGTTAAGTTATATGTTGTGCTGAGCCGAGAGTTTTCTTTTACTTATTTCTTCTAGTCTTTCCTAAATATCTGTTTATCATTATGTCTACTAATTTTTTGCTGTACAATCTTATAACTGTCTTATTATGTTTCAAACTCTGTAGAGCCTCAACCTGACCTCGTCACTACTTGACTGGGGTTAGGCTTGACACTTACTAAGTACCGAATATAGAGTACTCACGCCCTTTCTGCGCATATTTTCCCCATGTGCAGATCCAGGTACCAGTACACAGCGTTCTGGCTAGGAGTATTGCAGTTGCTGCTAGGAGAGCATGAGGTATTTCTGCCACGTCCGCAGAACCTTCCGAGTCCCCTTCCCACTCTAGTATAGATATAGTTCATAGACAGCGATATTCTTTTTAAATTCCGTTGTATAGAGCTATAGTTGTAAAGATTGTGACTTTGTGATGTTCCGGGTTTTGGGGTAAATAAAAGCTATAAATGCCGAGCGGCTTAAGTTTTATAGTTATTATTATAACTTAATGTTTTATTACTACTTTTGGCTTATTTTCCGCATGTTTTAGGCTTACCTAGTCATAAGGACAAGGTGCCATCGCGAGCCCGTTTGGAGGGTTAATTCGGGTCGTGAAAAGTTGGTATCAGAGCGTCTAGATTCATAGGAGTCACAAGTCACATGCCGGTTTATTAGAGTCTCACGGATCGGTGCGGAGACGTACGTATCTATCTTCGAGAGGCTATGTAACTGTTAAGAACAATCATATTCCTTGGAATTCTTTATCGTGCTAGTTGTTGTCATCGAACTTCTTAAACTCTATTCTATTCTTTCTTATAGATGGTCCGTACTCGTACCGGACGTAGTGATGACCAGGCACCCGATCCCCCAGCCAGAGCTAGCAGAGGCAGGGGCCGGGGAAGAGGACGAGCACGCGGTGTAGCCCGATCACCGGCGAGAGCAGAGGCAGAGGATCTCCCAGCAGCCACAGTTGGAGGGGCACAGGAGGGCCCTACTATTACTCCAGCCCTCGAGGAGACATTGGCTCAGTGTTTGAGTGCCTTCAGTTCTCTATCTCAGGCGGGACTACTTACGATAGCCCCAGCTACATCCCAGGACTGTGTCGAGTATGCAGTCCGTTTTAGCGACTTTGCTCATCATGCACCAACATTGGTTGCCACTGTCATAGAGATGGTTCGACTCTTTATTGAGGGACTTCACCCCAGTATTCGGACCAGCATGGCCAGAGAGCTGGAGACAGATATTGCTTACCAGCGGGCCATGAGTCTTGCCTAGAGGATTGAGACTATGTTGGCCCGGGATAGGGAGGAGAGAGAGGCCAAGAGGTCTCGAGAGACTGGTCACCTTTCACGAGCTCGTGGACCAGCAACACGTTATGGTAGGGGTTTTGTGAGTCTCCCCATTCATTCAGCTCTTCCAGCAGCCAGTGGTATTCCAGCTCCTCCTATACCTCGGGGGCCTTATTATGAACCACTACTATCTCAGGTTCCTTCAGTTCGAGGTGCTATCACTGGGCAGTCCAGTAGATCAGTTCAGAGTCAGCATCAACCGCCACGTCCTCCGAGGGGTTGTTTTGAGTGTGGTGACCCTCATCATATGATCAGAGATTGCCCCAGGGCTAGGAGGGGTGCACCACCTCATACTTATCAGGTTCCACGCCTTCCACCAGGTCCTCCAGCTATTCTTCCAGCCCTAGCTGCTACCCCACCATCTCTGGCAGCTCGAAGTGGAGGTGGGGGAGGTGGAGGTCGCCCTAGAGGGGGAGGTCAAGCTAGATATTATGCTCTCCTAACCTGCTCAGAGGCCATTGCTTCAGATTCGGTCATCACAGGTATTGTCCCCGTTTGTGATAGGGATGCATCGGTATTATTTGACCCAAGCTCTACATATTCGTATGTGTCCTCTTATTTTGCTTCACATCTGGGGATATCTCGGGATTCTTTGAGTTTCCACGTTTATGTTCCTACTCCTGTGGGAGATTCTCTTGTTGTGAACCGCGTATAACAGTCGTGTTGATAGTTATCAGTGGTTTTGAGACCAAGGCTGAATAATTATTACTCAGTATGGTAGATTTCGATGTTATATTAGGTATGGACTGGTTGTCTCCCTACTATGCTATTCTTGATTGTCACACAAAGACTGTGACACTGGCTATGCCAGGATTACCTAGGTTAGAGTGGAGAGGTTCCTTAGAGTACACTCCCCGTCGAGTCATTTCCTTTCATAAGGCTTAGCGGATGGTTGAAAAGGGGTGTGATGCGTATTTGGCTTATGTGAGAGACGTTAGTGCTGAGACCCCTACAGTTGAGTCTGTCCCCGTTGTTAGGGACTATCCTGATATTTTTTTGGCTGATCATCTGGGTATGCTGCCTGACAAAGATATTGATTTCGGCATTGACTTGTTGCCGGGCACTCAGGCCATTTCCATTCCTCCCTATCGCATGGCTCCTCCTGAGTTGAAGGAGCAGTTGCAGAAGTTGCTTGATAAGGTTTTAATCAGGCCCAGTGAATCGCCTTGGGGTGCTCCGGTATTGTTTGTGAAGAAAAAGGATGGTTCAATGTGTATGTGTATTGACTACCGATAGCTGAATAAGGCGACAGTGAAGAACAGGTAGCCATTGCCTCGCATTGATGATTTATTCGACCAGTTACAGGGTGCTAGGGTGTTCTCCAAGATTGATCTTCGTTCGTGTTATCATCAGTTGAAGATTCGGGAGCTGGATATCCCGAAGACTACCTTTAAAACCAGATATGGCCACTATGAGTTCCTTGTTATGTCATTTGGGTTAACCAATGCCCCAGCAGCCTTCATGCACCTGATGCTCAGCGTATTTCGACCGTATCTTGATACTTTCGTCATCATGTTCATTTATGACATTCTGGTATATTCTAGGTCCCAAGAGGACCATGAGCAACACTTGAGGATCGTACTTCAGACATTGAGGGAGAGGAAGTTGTATGCCAAATTTTCAAAGTGTGAATTTTGGCTTGATTCTGTGGCATTCTTAGGCCATGTGGTATCTTTGTATGGGATCAAGGTAGATCCAAAGAAGGTAGAGGCGGTGCAGAGTTGGCCTACACCGTCTTCAGCTACTGAGATCCGCAGTTTCCTCAGTTTGGCTGGGTATTATCGCTGTTTTGTGGAGGGATTTTCATCCATTTCAGCGCCCATGACCAGACTCACCCAGAAGGGTGCACCTTATATATGGACCGAGGAGTGTGATGAGAGTTTTCAGAAGCTCAAGACAGCCCTGACTACAACTCCAGTGTTAGTATTACCCACCGGTTTAGGGTCCTATATGGTTATTATGATGCTTTGAGGATTGGCCTAGGAACGGTGTTGATGCAGGACGGTAGGGTGATTTCCTATGCGTCCAGACAGTTGAAGGTGCATGAGAAAAACTACCATGTGCATGATCTCGAGTTTGCAGCAATAGTTCACGCCCTGAAGATATGGCGTCATTATTTATATAGTGTTCCCTATGAGATATATGCGGATCACCGGAGTTTGTAGCACATTTTCAGGCAGAAGGATCTCAATTTGCGCCAGCATAGGTTGTTGGAGTTACTCAAGGATTATGACATCACCATATTATACCACCCAGGAAAGGCCAATGTGGTGGCCGACGCCTTGAGTCGCCGGGCGGAGAGTTTGGGTAGTTTGGCATATCTTCGTGCAGTTGAGAGGCCTTTAACCTTGAATGTTCAGTCCTTAGCCAGTCAGTTCGTGAGGCTGGATCTTCCTGAGCCTTGCCGGGTATTTGCTTTTGTTGTTGCTCGATCTTCTCTTTATGACCGCATTCTGGAGTGCCAATATGAGGATCCCAACCTTCGGGCTCTTCAGGATAGAGTTCGGCAGGGTGATGCTAGGGACGTGACCATAGGTGATGACGGTGTGATGAGGATGCAGGGCCGGATTTGTGTGCCCAATGTAGATGGACTTCGGGAGTTGATTCTTAAGGAGGCCCATAGCTCGCGGTATTTCATCCATCCGGGTACCGCAAAGATGTACCAGGATCTGGGACAACACTATTGGTGGCGAAGGATGAAGAAGGATATATCAGAGTTTGTAGCCAAGTGTCTCAATTGTCAGCAAGTCAAATGTGAGCATCAGAGACCGGGAGGATTACTTCAGCAGATTAGGCTTCCAGAGTGGAAGTGGGAGCAGATCACCATGGATTTTGTGGTTGGACTTCCTCGGACTTTGAAGAAGCACGATGCTATTTGGGTGATTGTGGACCGGCTGACCAAGTCAGCCCATTTCATTCCAGTATTGACTACATACTCTTCTGAGAGTTTGGCCCAGATCTATATTTGGGAGATAGTCCGGTTGCACGGTGTGCCGGTGTCCATTATATCAGATCGAGGTCCTTAGTTCACCTCGCACTTCTAGAGATCCTTGCATAGTGAGTTGGGTACTCAGATAGATCTCAGCACATCATTTTACCCTCAGACGAGCGGTTAGTCCGAGCGCACGATTCAGATTCTCGAGGATATGCTCCGTGCATGTGTGATGGATTTTGGAGGGTCATGGGATCAGTACTTTCCTCTTGCAGAGTTTTCTTATAATAACAGCTAACAGTCCAGCGTTCAGATGGCGCTGTCTGAGGCTCGTATGGTAGGCGTTGCAGGTCTCTAGTGGGATGGTTTGAGCCGGGCGAGGCCCGATTGTTGGGTACAGACTTGGTTCATGATGCATAACGAAGGGTTCGTGACTTGGCATTTATGGCGGGTGTCGGGTTTTGCTTCGGGTATCGCCTATGAAGGGCGTCATGAGATATAGGAAGAAGGGTAAGCTGAGTCCGAGGTTCATTGGCCCTTTTGAGGAGGTTGCA
The DNA here is from genome assembly GCA_005239495.1 of Nicotiana undulata. Classification (NCBI taxonomy): domain Eukaryota; kingdom Viridiplantae; phylum Streptophyta; class Magnoliopsida; order Solanales; family Solanaceae; genus Nicotiana; species Nicotiana undulata. Next base: position 6,997 of record ML258227.1, on the reverse strand, counting down.
GCGGGTTGGGGAGGTTGCTTATGAGTTGGACTTGCCTCCCAACCTAGCAGGAGTTCATCCAGTATTCTACGTTTCCATGTTCTGAAAGTATCACGGTGATCCGACTCATGTTTTGGATTTCAGCTCAGTCCAGTTGGACAAGGATCTATCATATGTTTAGGAGCCTGTGGCTATATTGGACAGACAGGTCAGAAGGATCAAGTCGAAGAATATTGTCTCAGTCAAGGTTAAGTGGAGGGGTCATCCGGTCGAGGAGGCAACTTGGGAGACCGAGCAAGATATGCGGAGTCAGTACACTCATCTTTTCACAGCTTCAGGTATGTTTCTATACTCGTTCAAGGACGAACGATTTTCTTAAGAGGGGGAGAATGTAACGACCTGGTTGGTCTTTTTGAGAGTTAGCGCCCCGATCCCCTAATAACTGCTTCTCCCATGCCTAATTATGTTATTGAAAATTGTCAGAACGTCGAGTGGTGAAATCCGGAGTGATTTTGGACACTTAGTCCTTAAATGTGGATTTTTGCTTTTGAAATCAGGCCGTAGCTAGAACTGTGTGAAGATGGATCCGGAATAAAATTCTGTCAACTCTGTTAGAACCCGTTGGGTGATTTCGGGTTTAGGAGCATATTCAGAATGTGTTTTCGAGGTCGGTTGTAGATTTAGGCTTTAATTTGAGAAAGTTAGAATTTCGGCAATGTCGACCGATCAGTGATATTTTGATATCGGACTCAGAATGGAATTCCGAAATTGACAGCAGATCCGTAATGTCATTTATGACTTGTGTGCAAAATTTGGGGTCATTCGTATGGGTTTTGACGTGTTTCGGCATCGGATGTGAATTCTAGAAATTTCATAAGTCCTAAGGCTTGAATCTATGCATATTTGATGATTTTGATGTTATAAGATGTGTTCTTAAGGCTCGACCAAGTTTGAATCAGGTATTAGGGTTGGTTGTTGGTTTTGGTTGAGGTCCCGGGGGCCTCGGGTGTGTTTCGGGTGTTCAAACGGACACTTTTGGCCAAAAGGCCTTAGCTGGTTTTGCTGGTTTTTCACCAGCAGTGGTTTGCTCTCCACGATCACAGGTCTCACTCTGCGATCGCATAAGGCATTTTGGGGAGGCCTGTGATTTGTTCTTCGTGATCGCATAACGTTGACTGCGATTGCAGTGCCTTGGGAAATTTGTCTCTGCGATCGCATGCCTTAGGACACGATCGCATAGTGGATCTTAGACCGGAGGAGCAGGGTCAGTATTGTTCTACACGATCGCATGGACTCCATCGCGATCGCAATGCTTTGGGAGTAGGAGGTCCGCGATCGCAGACCTTGTATCGCGATCGCACTGAAGGAAGTCCTGGAGGTGTGAAGTTACTCTCCGCGATCGCGACTCGTTATCCGCGATCGCATAGAAGAAATGCCTGTGCAGTGTTTAAAAACCCAAAACCGAGGGTTTATGTTATTTTCACCATTTTTGGATTTTGAGAGCTCGGGAGAGGCGATCTTTGGAGACTTTTGCGCCTGGCTGATTTGGGTAAGTGATTTCTAACCATTATAGGTCAACTTCCATGATTCTAATCTTCAATTCCACCTATAATTTCGAAATCTTGTGTGGAAAATGGGAAAATAGGAAGATGCTTCGTAGACCAAATTATTGGGTTTTGATTGGGGGTTTGACCTCCGATTTAAGAGATTCTTATATGGTTAGACTCGTGAGTGGATGAGGGTTCGGAAAATGTAATTTTTACACGATTCCGAGACGTAGGCCTGGGGGACATTTTGGGCGAATTTCCTAATTTCGCGTATTAGCTTCGGATTAATTAGCTAATTAGTTCCCTTAAAGTGTTATTTACATTATTTAATCGAATTTAATAGATTTGGTCCACCCGGAGTTGGATACTCGTGGAAAGAGCGTGGTACAGAGTTGATTTGCGCAGTCGAGGTAAGTGGCTTGCCTAACTCTGTGTTGAGGACTTTACCTTAGGCATTTTTAACTGATTTTCACTATGAGGATCCCGTGTACGTGAGGTGACGAGTGCGTACATGGGTCATTTTTACAAGAATTCCACTGTTCTTACCATTGCGTATCTCATTTTCATTCCTATATTACTGCTTACTATTTAAACTGAGTAGTTAACCTTGGATTTAAACATGTCTACTTGCCTTACCTGATCTTTTCCACTTATTTGCTATTAATTGAGCCATGCTTAGGTAGTCCTACCATATTCTTGTCTACTATCCTTCCTAAACTATTTAATTACGCTGCATCCGACATCCATTCAGAATTGCATAATTAAATTGGGACTACGGACAAAGATCCGGGAGCTTTCCCCCTGTACTGCATAGTGTATTTAAATTGGGACTACAGACTGAGATCTGGGAGCTTTCCCCCTATACTGCATTGCATATTTAAATTGGGACTACAAACTGAGATCCGGGAGCTTTCCACTGTATTGCATTGCATGATTTCTTTTGAGTTATATGTTGTGCTGAGCCGAGAGTTTTCTTTTACTCATTTCTTCTAGTCTTACCTAAATATCTGCTTATCATTGTTTCTACTGATTTTTCGCTGTACAATCTTATAACTGTCTTATTATGTTTCAAACTCAGTAGAGCCTCAACCTGACCTCGTCACTACTTGGCTGGGGTTAGGCTTGGCACTTACTGAGTACCGAATGTGGAGTACTCACGCCCTTTTTGCGCATATTTTCCCCATGTGCAGATCCAGGTACCAGTACACAGTGTTCCGACTAGGAGTATTGCAGGTGCTTCTAGGAGAGTGTGAGGTATTTCTGCCGCGTCCGCAGAACCTTTCGAGTCCCCTTCCCACTCTGATATAGATATAGTTCATAGACATAAATATTCTTTTTAAACTCCGTTGTATAGAGCTATAGTTGTAAAGCTTGTGACTTTGTGATGTTCCGGGTTTTGGGGTAAATGAAAGCTGTAAATGCCGAGCGGCTTAAGTTTTATAGTTATTATTATAACTTAATGTTTTATTACTGCTTTTGGCTTATTTTCTGCATGTTTTAGGATTACCTAGTCATAGGGACTAGGTGCCGTCATGAGCCAGTTCGGAGGGTTAATTCGGGTCGTGACAAGTTGGTATTAGAGCATCTAGATTCATAGGAGTCACAAGTCACAAGCCGGTTTATTAGAGCCTCGCGGATCGATGCGGAGACGTACATATCTATCTGCAAGAGGCTATGTAACTGTTAAGAACAATCATATTCCTTGGAATTCTTTATTGTGCTAGTTGCTGTCACCAAACTTCTTATACTCTATTCTATTCTTGCTTACAGATGGTTTGTACTCGTACCGGACGTACTGATGACCAGGCACCCGAGCCCCCTGCCAGAGCTGGTAGAGGCAGAGGTCGAGGCAGAGGACGAGCACGCGGTGCAGCCCGAGCACCGGCGAGAGCAGAGGCAGAGAATCCCCCAACAGCCAGAGTTAGAGGGGCACATGAGGGCCCTACTATTACTCCAGCCCTCCAGGAGACATTGATTAAGTTTTTGAGTGCCTTCAATACTCTTTCTCAGGCGGGACTACTTCTGATAGCCCCAGCTACATCCCAGGACGGGGGAGGTACACAGACTCCCGCAGCATGTACTCCTGAGCAGAGGGTTCATATGGGGCAGGTCCCAGAGTATATCCCCACGCCCCCAGCAGTTCCAGTTGAGCATAAGACTAATATAGTTGTACCTGAGGAAGAGCAACTCTGACTTGAGAGGTACAAGAAGTACCACCCACCTGAGTTCAGCGGACTAGCTCCGGATGACGCCTTGGGTTTTCTTGACGGGTGCCATCGCATTCTCCGCACTATGGGTATTGTGGAGACGAGTGGGATCTCTTTCACTACTTTCCAGCTGAGGGTAGTAGCTTATTAGTGGTGGCGTGCTTTTGAGTTGAGCAGTCCCGACGAGGCAGCTTCACTTACTCGGGCCCAGTTCTCTGAGATTTTCGTACTTGAGTTTGTCCCTCAGAGCCTCGGGGATGCTTGGCGTGCAGAGTTTGAGCAGTTACGCCAGGGTACTATGACTGTGTCGGAGTATGCAGTCGGTTTCAGCGACTTGTCTCGTCTTGCACCAACATTGGTTGCCACTGTCAGAGAGAGGGTTCGACGCTTTACTGAGGAACTTCACCCCAGTATTCGGAAAGCATGGCCAGAGAGTTGGAGACAGATATTGCTTACCAGCGGGCCGTGAGTATTTCCCGGAGGATTGAGACTATGTTGGCCCGGGATAGGGAGGAGAGAGAGGCCAAGAGGTCTCGAGAGACTTGTCACTTTTCAGGAGCTCGTGCACATGCAACACGTTATGGTAGGGGTTTTATGAGTCGCCCCATTCATTCAGCTCTTCCAGCAGCCAGTGGTATTCCAGCTCCTCCTAGACCTCAGGAGCCTTATTATGAACCACTAGTATCTTAGGTGCCTTCAGTTCGAGGTGCTATCACTGGGCAGTCCAGTAGGTCAGTTCAGAGTCAGCATCAACCGCCACGTCCTGTGAGGGGTTGTTTTGAGTATGGTGACCCTCGTCATATGATTAGAGATTTCTTCAGGGCTAGGAGGGGTGCACCACCTCAGACTTATCAGGTTCCACGCCTTCCACCAGGTCCTCCGGCTATTCTTCCAGCCCTAGCTGCTACCCTACCATCTCTGGCCGCACGAGGTGGAGGTCGGGGAGGTGGAGGTCGCCCTAGAGGGGGAGGTCAAGCTAGATATTATTCTCTCCCAGCCCGCTCAGAGGCCATTGCTTCAGATTCGGTCATCACAGGTATTGTCCCCGTTTGTCATAGGGATGCATCGGTATTATTTGACCCAGGCTCTACATATTCATATGTGTCCTCTTATTTTGCTTCACATCTGGGGATATCTCGGGATTCTTTGAGTTTCCACGTTTATGTTCCTACTCCTGTGGGAGATTCTCTTATTGCGGACCGCGTATATCGGTCGTGTTTGATAGTTATCAGTGGTTTTGAGACCAGGGCTGATTTATTATTACCCAGTATGGTAGATTTTGATGTTATATTGGGTATGGACTGGTGGTCTCCCTACTATGCTATTCAATAAAACGTATATAACTTTTTGCTGGTACAACCACTTTATTGTCGACTTCTAATAAACGTGATTGACCCAATTCTGGATCATCTTCTGGAATCGTATAACTGTCAAAAGTGAGTGACTGTTCATCGGAACTGTTATAGTCCAAATACTCATAAGGTAGGGTCGACGCCCGCCTCCCCCCAAACTGTACTTGCAAGTTTCCCCGCAAAAAGCTCTCCACGCCTACTCTTAGAAAGAACACTATTTTTCTTTAGTTAGGTAGCTCCCGACCGTAAGACCCTTTGACAAGACCTTCAATCTCTCTCTCTCCATAATTGATATGGAAGTTGGAAAAAAATGATTATGACAGCAAGATCGTGACGCTGGCTATGCCAGTATTACCGAGGTTAGAGTGGAGAGGTTCCTTAGAGTACACTCCCCGCCGAGTCATTTCCTTTCTTAAGGCTCAGCGGATGGTTGAAAAGGGGTGTGATTCGTATTTGTCTTATGTGAGAGATGTTAGTACTGAGACCCCTACAGTTGAGTTTGTCCCCGTTGTTAGGGACTATCCTGATGTTTTGTCGGCTGATCTTTGATGAGTGGTGATTTTACCACTCATTTTAGCCTTTTCTCATTAGATTTTGTATTGTTAAATGATAACTTGAGGTCGTTTTTAGTGTGTAATTGCTCTATTTGCAGGAAAATGATGCCATGAAGTGGTTAAGGTCAAATTGGAGTGAAATTGAGCAAAAAAGAGAGTAAAGAAGACAAAAGAGGGGAGCAATGGCCGAATGCGATCAATATGCAACATGCGAATCGCATTTCGAGCCCAGAAGATCGCATACCGCAACAGAAAGATGAGTCGAGTTTAATGAGTGAAATGCGGTCGAATATGCGATCGCATATCGCAAATGCGGTTCGCATTTGAGCCGCATCACCATCTGATGCCTGAAGCTACATTGTAAATGCGACGCACGAATGCGATCGCATATCACTAATGCGGACCGCATATCTCAAATGCGACGACCCTCTGGGACCTAGGGTTTTGATGTGCGACGGAAAGAGTGAAGATGCGAATCGCATCCCTGATATGCGACAGGGATGCGATCGCATATCAGCCCGACAGGGGTGTTTTTGTCCACTTTTCACTCGAATTTTTGGCCCTCTATAAAAACCATACCTTGGCAACATCTTAGGCATCTATTAGAGATCGATTTTTGGATATTTCTTCAGCTTTGTAAATATATTTTGAGTAGAGAA
>MDKH01134090.1:0-16947 GCA_005239495.1 Nicotiana undulata | reverse complement strand
CTTGGCCGCTCCAAGTGACAAGCGCGCATGTGCCTCTGTCGCCCCACCAATTTCCCTCGCTAGTGCCAACCGCAAGCAGCTGCCAACAGCGCTGCGCGCACAGACAATGTTGCGCGCGCAGATCATGATGCCGGAGACAAAGTTGCTGCCAACGGACCTGTTTCTACCTTTGTAGAAAACTAAGTCCTTTTCTTTGTAATTATAGACTAGCTTTATCCCATGTACTTCCATTATGGTTCTCTAGCGTAGTTTAGTCTACTCATGTAACTTGGGTTTATTTTTTTAAAGCATTATTAGGGGGTATCAAGCATTCAAAACTTTCAAGCAAGCAAATCCATGTACTGGTGTCTCTACCCCTCGACACCGCATTTCCATTCATTTTGTAATAGATTTCATTATTGCAATCCAACTTTCATCATTTAAAACATCAATTACTGTTCTCTCAATTGTTGGCATTGGTTTTCCCACACATCACTGACAATCTAGTCTAACGTGTGGCGGGGACCTCATTTGGCGGACAACAACCACCCTGACATCGGTTGCTTAGTCTTACGTCGCCCTTCCAAAGCGTCTCAGGAAGGCGCCGCGTAACAGTAGCTCCGTATGATATATTGGCTTATGTGAATCGTCGATTTTGATTTCAGGTTATTCGAAATCGGTTTGGAAGAATGAATCTCATTGGTGAAGCTTTAGTTGAAATAGTTGACCAAGTTTGACTTTTTGTGTATTTGACCTCGGGACGGAGTTTTAATGGTTTTATTAGGTCCGGATGGTGAATTTGGACTACGGTGTATGTCTGTATTTGCTTTGGATGTTTCTAGAGGGTTTTGGCACAAGTTGGTGAAAATTGAAAATTTGAAGGTTTGGAAAGTTCATAAATTTGACCGGAAGTTGACTTTGAGGATATCGAATTCGTATTGTGGTTCCTGGAATTGGAATAACTTCGTCATGTCATTTGGGACTTGTGTGCAAAATTTGAGTTCATTCCGAGTTGATTAAATATGTTTCGGCGCCAATGTTGGAAATTGAAAGTTCAAAGTTCATAGATTTCGATTTGAGGTGTGATTCGTCGTTTCGATGTTTTAGGTGTGTATTGAGGCCTCGTGTAGTCCGTGTTATGTAATGTGACTTGTGGGTATGATTGGACGGGGACCCGAGGGGCTCGGGCGTGTTTCGGATTGATTTCGGGTCATTTTCTTCAATGTTGCAGCTACTGGTTCTGGTGTTCCGCACCTGCGACTGGTATTGCACGATGCGATAGTCGCAAAAGCATTAGTGGAGTCGTAGAAGCGAGATGAGTCTGGGTGAGGAAGGCCGCAGAAGCGGATTTTTGTAGCGCACCTGCGGGCGCGCAGATGCAGGATTGGAAGCGCATGTGCGAAAATCTTCGCAGAAGCGGAATTCGTCATATGCAGGTGCGGGGGTTGCTGGGAAAGGCCATTTTCGCATAAGCTAAGTTCTTACCAAAGATGCGACAATCTGTCCGCAAATGCGGAATCGCTCGTCAAAATGCTATTAGTCGAGGGTTGGTCATTTTTATCACTTATTGAGCTATGGACTTTAGAATTGAGCGATTTTTGGGGAAAATTTCATCATAAGGATTGGGGTAAGTGTTCTCTACTCGATTTTGGTTATATTCCATGAATCTATCTTCATTTTGGCAATTGGATTGGGAATTTAAAGAGGGAAATTTGGGGGGGTTTGGCTTAAAGTTTCATAATATGAATTTTTAAGTTTTGAACACTGATTCGAAGTCGGATTTGAGTGAAACTAGTATGATTGGACTCGTAATTGAATGGGTTGTCGGATTTTGTGATTTTTGTCGGGTTCTGAGGTGCGGGCTCGGGTTGGGCTTTTTGGCCGATTTCAGACTTTGATTCAAGATTTGATCTTTTACAATCAGGATTGGTTCCTTTAGCATTGTTTGATGTATTTGAATTGTTGTTGGATAGTTTCGAGCTGTTCAGAGGTCGGAACGCGCAGGATGACATCTTTGGAGCATCGCTTGGCTTGCTTGGCATTAGCTCGTTCGAGGTAAGTAACTCTTCTAAATTTAGTGGTGCGGGTATGAAACCCCGAAATACGTGTTATGTGATTAGTATTGAGGTGACGCACATGCTAGATGACGGGCGTGTGGGTGTGCACCAAGTTAATTGGGACTTTGTTGTTCCCATGGCACTGTATAGTAGTCATATTTTGTTAATATCTGTGTCTTCACCATGCAATAAAGTAAATGAGATGTCAATCATGATAGATATCATGTTTAGGCTTTATGGCGATACTGTTGAGACCCATAGTGGTCGTTTCTTGATGTCATTTCATAGATTTTGTTGATATTCTGTACTCGGTCATATTCATGCATTCATATCATATCTCAGTCTCAGTTGTTATTTATTGATACATCATATCATTGTTGTCGGACTAGATTCATGAAATTGTGAGCCCGTGAGTAAGACTAGAGAGATTGATGACTGAGTGATGATAGGGCCCTGTTTGTGAGGATATCGATACTATAGCACGTGAGTCGTCCGTGAAGCACGTGAGTAGTCCGTGCGGTTGATAAATAATGAAATTTAAGTGTTCTTGAGAAAAATAATGAGTTTTGAGGTTTAATTCATAGTTTTACATGTTATTTTCATGATTTGATCGCACGAGCAAGTCTGTATGATGCTTTTAGACTTGCATGCATGTTAGGTTTAGAGCCCCGATGGCTCGTGTGAGTTTCAAATAGGTTTGGGTTGTGTTGCTCTCGTTATTTCTTATGCTTCGACGTCGTTTCTTCAAGAATAAATTATATCATATTGAACAAATAAGCTCCGATTTCTATTTTGAATGAAGTATTAGATCTGTATCGTAATTACGGACCCGTAGCAAAAAAAATCATCGAATTTGGACATCGTATGAGGATTTTATGGTCATTTTACTAAAGTTTCCAAATTATTTAGGTTAATAACGAAATTATCACTGACGGCGTATTAAAAATCTGCACTATTTGCAAATATTAAAACTTACATATCTCCTTCATTATAAGGTTAAATTGAGTGATTCAAAAGCCTAACTTGACAAGAATTTCACAGGAAATCCATTGGAGACATAAAAATCTAGTTTCGGGATCGTTGGGCATGAGAAGCAAGGTAGAATAGCTGGCAAAATATATATATATATATAACGGACATACTTTTTCTTCTTCAAATTTTCGAACCCCACAGCCCTAGGAACAAATTTCTTCACCAAATATCATCCACAAGTCGTAGGTAATCTATTCTAAACTTTACTCCTTCAATTCCTTATTGTTTTTTATCATTTTTAGATCAAAAACTAAGAATTTTCATGGTAAAAATCGAGAGTTCGGGTAGAATAAGAGAATTTTATAAAAACCAAATTTTTACATCGAATTGAGGTCGGATTTCAAAATTAATTGTATATTTGGGTTCGTGAGTGAATGAGTAAATATAAATTGGTCCAAACCCCGAGTTTAGACCAAGCGGGCCCGGGGTCGGGTTTTCACTTTGTTTAGATAACTTAGGAAAAATTATAATTTTCAATAAAGTTAATTCCTTTAGCCTTAATTAATGATTTTAAGTTAATTATGATTAGATTCGAGCAAGTTAGAGCAAGATTCTAGAGGAAAAGCTATAATTGAGCAGTGAGTGGCCTACGAAATTGATGTAAGTGTTTGGTCTAACCTTGACTTGAGGGAATAGGAATCCTCACTTATTTGCTATGTGAATTGCATGTGTATGGTGTATAGGTGAGGTGATGAGTATCTATGCACCACCAAATTGTTTGTTAAACATGATCTCTTTCCCGTTTTCAATTTAATTGACCCCTGTCTTTATTGTTCTATGTTCATCATTATTTTTATGACTACTATGCCTTATCACTTTGCTGTTAAAATATTATTTTGGTTATTTTGGAAGAGTATTGGTTGCGTATTTGGTTCCCTTGTGGTACAGAAAGGTTGAGCAGTTGGGCACTATTTTTGGAAATATATTTATATATTCGTATTTGGTTTCGTTTGATTATTTCCAATTGTTGTTGTAAGTGTGTTAAAAGTGTTGGTTGTTCTCTTGATTCTATCATGGTATATAAAGAATGAGTTGGGTTGATAGCGTTACGGTGGTTACCTATATTATGGATGGTTTTATTGTGGGATGATATTGTTTAAAGCTTACGAGCTATACTGTTTTCTGTTTGAAATTGTTGAAACAAAATTGATTGTAATAAGGGGGCTGTGATAAGGGTGGATAATTGATTGTGATATGGGTGAATAAATTGATTATGATATTGTGAATATGTAGTATCGGGTTGCACGCTGCAACAAGATAGTGAAAATGGGGAATAATGATGTTTTACTGATTTTATTATAAAGATTTAGAAATTTATTGTTTTACTCTACATTTTTTCTCATACTCTGCACATAATGTTATTTTAAAGTAAAAGTTTGGAAATACGGAAACTTGTGTGAGATCTTGGTAATATTTGAGGCCTGGAATAGGCGACTGAGTTATAATATTTATCGTTTCAGTTATATTTTCTGTTAGTGTAGAATTATTTTATTGCATTATTGTACATATTATTGTCACAGGTTATATATTGTTAATGCCCCACTGTAGCCTCATCACTACTTCGTCGAGGTTAGGCTCGTCACTTACCCAGTACATAAGGTCGGTTGTACTGATACTACACTCTGCACTCTTTTGTGCAGATCCATGTACCAGCCAACAGTAGGGATATTTAGAGCAACTATTTATTTTATGGAGACACGAGGTATATATGACGGCGTTCGAAGATCCCGAGAATCTTCTCTTAGTTCGTAGAGACTGTTTTTATATTTTTCAAAACAGTTATATTATTTCTTTCAGCCCATTATTTGTAGTATTCTTTAGTAGTTCGTGAATTGTGAAACCAGACCCTAGGGTAGTCTTAGAGTTATTTATATAATTAGTTCGTGGTTCGTTTATTTAATTATTTATTATTTTATCTTTGGAATTATTCATCGAAAACCAATAGATTGCGCTTACTTTCGATTATTTTATTATGTTTAAATGGATAATTAATGCAAAGTAATTAATCGAATTCTAACACTGGCTTGCCTAGCAAGTGTGCTGTTAGGCTCCATCACAATCCCTAAGGTTGGGAATTTGGGTCGTGACAAGTTGGTATCAGAGAACTAGGTTGCTTAGGTCTCACAATTCACGAACAAACTTGGTAGAGTCTGAAGGATTGGTACAGAGACGTCTGTACTTATCTCTCACAGGCTATGAAGTTAGGAACAATTTCACTTCTATTCTACTATATCGTGCGAATTATTCCACCATTGATGATTGAACTTGTCTATTCTTGTCCTCTCACAAATCTCGACAACACGCAAAGCGTTTACAACCAGACAAGAGATGAAACCCCAATGACAGCTACGATTAGGGGAAGTGACAGAAGTAGAGCTTAGACTAAAGCTCGAATATCAACACCTATTGTACAGTCTCAAATGGATCTAGAAGCGGGGGTTCTAGTTCAGTCGGTACATGTTGGACTAGCCCATATCCCAGAAGAATTTATAACTACTTCAATATTGCATAACAGGGGAATAATTGAAAGCAACGGGGTTGATTTTTATGAGCTGTGAAGTTTAACATTGTGGATTATCAGGCATTGTGACCTATGACTTCGTGCCAAGTGGGGAATTCCACTGTCAAGGAATAGATTGTGAGGCCATGTGTTATATCGGTTTTGGCTTAGAATTTATAAGGCCGGAGATTTTGCAAGAGATAAAGTTGGGACTTGCGATATGCCTGCCTTCTTAATAACCATATACCTCAGTACCAAAGGAGTTGTATACACAACTTTAAATCTACAGAAAGTCTACTCAACGTGGAAGTCACGATTGCGGATATTGGGGTGCTCCAGAGGGAGTACAGTGGTTGACAAGCTTCTAGACTATATGGTTCGTGCAAGGTTTATCTATATAGAGCTCTACCTTTGGGGTCATTGTGCATCAATAAAGATAAGAGTTACCCCAAGGAATAACGAAGGTTACATGAATAAGTGGGGTAGCTCAGCGGTGTTGAGTTAACATGGTAAAGGAGAAATTGGTCGCCGGTGGTTGAGGCAAGCCTATGAAGAGGACGACCAGCCAATGCAACACCAATTATTTGACTCAGTTCTCATAAAAGTGTTGTTGAAAGAGTTTGTTTCTCGGACTCTCCATAATGCGTGGCGCATACTCCTACTTCAGTTCATATAGCCAGAGGGCGAGTCCCCAGACTCATTAAAAGACTCGATTATGATTGTAAATCTTTTTTGTACAACTCAGGGCAAGTTGATACTTTATTGCGGCTAGTGGTATAAACTGTCCTAGACTTGGGAAAGTCATATTTCATCAGTGCACTCAAGCTACGTGCCCCATTGCAGTTACAACTCAACTACATGACCAGCTAGGGAAAAAGGGGTCAGAATGTCGAAAGTGGAGGTTAGATTCCTAGAGGTGGAGACCCAATCTATTGATATATTTTCTATGGTATGGCTGAGGTCGTTACATTAAATGGTGCCATTACAAGAAAAATCTCTAATTATTATAGAGTGATGATTTCCTGAACGTAATTCGGTTATGCGTATCTAATAAAATTCTTCTAATATGCTCCACTCTCGGGTGAGCTTCGTAACTCTAAAAATTTACTTCTATGAATGCTTGTATTGAGAAATTCTATGGGGATAGCTATGTCCATCATTACGTGTTGTAATTTTGTTTAACAGAAAAATATTTAAAAGAAGAAAATGGAATGTTTCGATTGGCACGATACGCATGTTACTGGTGATTCAGAGTTGAGGGCGAGATCCTCGTGTTTTAATATGATTTGGTATGTTTAAACCGGGCTACGAACCGCGGTGGAAGTTATGTAATGATGAGATCCTTGTGATGAAAATTCTTGTGTTTAAATTCTCCCTTGTGAATTAAAATTTTACTATAGTATTGGTAGGGAGTCATGCCTGTTAGGGTTATTCAAATATTTCTATGTAATAATAATAATAACAATAATAGTAATAAGTAAATAAATGAATTAATTAACTAATTAACTATCTATGCATAATTTGCCAAATTCGTGATATAATTATGGAGCCTTAACCTACAAGGTAGGTGCCCGCCCAAGTGGCGTTAAATGAGACACGTTAATTTCGGTATATAATTACAAGGTCTTCAAGCATCGTATCTCGTTATCAGTATTGCGAAGGTTTGAAAGGAGATTATTGTTAACGTGAAGCTATTTGATAATTCAGTAATTGGCTATGAACAACTATTAAGAAAATAGAGGCAGTCAAGAACTGGCCTAGACCCACTACAGCCACGGAGAAAAGGAGTTTCTTGAGTTTGGCGGGTTACTACCGTAGTTTGTGGAGGGGTTTTCATCTATATCAACCCCTATGACTAAATTGACTAAGAAAGGTGCCCCGTTTAAATGGTCAGACGAGTGCGAAGCGAGCTTTCATAAGCTCAAGACAGCCTTGACTTCAGCACCGGTGTTGGTGTTACCATCAAATTCAGGTTCTTTCACAGTATATTATGACGCTTCCTGAGTTGGACTTGGAACAATATTAATGCAGGATGGAAGGGTGATTGAATATGCATCTCGAAAAATGAAAGTCCATGAGAAGAATTATCCTGATCATGACTTAGAATTGGCAACCATTGTTCATGCCTTGAAAATTTGGAGGCACTATCTTTATGGCGTGCCGTGTGAGGTTTTTGCTGACCATCGCAGGCTCCAGTACTTATTCAAGCAGAAGGATTTAAATTTGAGGCTCCGGAGATGGTTAGAGTTACTAAAGGATTATGATGTCACCATATTATATCATCTAGGGAAGGCTAACGTGGTGGCCTATGCATTGAGTAGGAAGGCGGTGAGTATGGGCAGCCTTGCATATATTCCATATGGTGAGAGACCACTAGCTTCAGACGTTGGCTAATCAGTTCGTAAGGTTGGATATTTCTCTCAGCAGTGTTCTAGCTTGTACAGTCGCTTGGTCTTCTCTAATTGAGCGTATCCGGGAGCGACAGGATGATGACCCGCATTTGATGGTCCTTAGGGACACAGCTCGGCACGGTGGTGCCAAGTAGGTTACAATTGAAGATGATGGTGTTTTGAGGATACAAGGTCGGTTATGTGTGCCTAATGTTGATGGACTTCGTGAGTTGATCCTTGAGGAGGCTCACAGTTCTAAGTATTCGATTCACCCTGGTGCAGCCAAAATGTACTAAGACTTGAGGCAGCATTATTGTGGAGAAGGATGAAAAAGGGCATTGTTGCGTATGTGGTTCGTTGCTTAAATTGTCAGCATGTAAAGTATGAGTATCAGAGACCCGGTGGTTTGCTTCAGCAGATAGAGATTCCTGAGTGAAAGTGGGAGCCTATCACTATGGACTTCGTTGTTGGGCTCCCACGGGCTCAGAGGAAATTTGATGCAGTTTGGGTTATTGTGGATAGTCTGACTAAATCAACACATTTCATTCCTGTGGCAAGTACTTATACTTCGGAGCGGTTGGTTGAGTTATATATTCGGGAGATTGTTCGCCTTCATGGTGGGCTCGTGTCTATCATTTTTGATCGGGGTTCGCAGTTTACTTCGCACTTTTGGAGGGCAGTTCAGCGTGAGTTAGGTACCCGAGTAGAGTTGAGTACAACATTTCACCCTCAGACTGACGGACAGTCCGAGTGTACCATTCAGATATTGGAGGATATGCTCCGCTCTTGTGTTATTGACTTTGGAGGTTCGTGGGATCAATTCTTGCCGTTAGCGGAGTTTGCCTATAATAATAGTTATCAGTCGAGCATTCAGATGGATCCTTATGAGGCATTATATGGTAGACGATGCAGATCGCCAGTTGGATGGTTCGAGACGGGAGAGGCTCAGTTATTGGGTACGGACTTAGTTCAGGAGGCCTTTGATAAGGTCAAGATTATTCAAGAGAGACTTCGTGCAGCTCAGTCTAGGCAATAGAGTTATGTCGATTGTAAGGTTCGTGATGTGGCATTCATGGTGGGAGAGAGAGTATTGCTTCGTGTGTTGCCCATGAAGGGTGTTATGAGGTTTGGGAAGAAGGGAAAGTTGATCCCTAGGTATATCAGGCCGTTTGAGATTCTTGATAAGGTGGGGGAGGTAGCTTATAGATGCCTCCAGGGTTATCCTCAGTTCATCCGGTATTCCACGTGTCTATGCTCCGAAAATATCATGGTGACCCGTCCCACGTGTTAGATTTCGGCTCTGTCCAATTGGACAAAAACTTGACTTATGAGGAGGAGCCAGTAGCCATCTTAGACCGACAGGTTCGTCAGTTGAGGTCTAAGAGTTGTACTTCAGTTCGAGTGCAGTGGAGAGGCCAACACGTTGAGGCAGCTACTTGGGAGTCCGAGTCGGCCATGCAGAGTAAATATCACACTTGTTTGCAAATTAAGGTAATTTTCTATATCCGTTCGAGGACGAACATTTATTTTAGTGGTGGAGATTATGATGACTCAAGGGGTCATTTTATGAATTTGTAGCTTATTATCCATAAAAAGTTTAATTTTAACTACCTCGATTTACGTGCGCAGTCCGTGCGTGAAACCGGAAAGCTTTTATGTGAAAATATAAGAAATAATAATTTTTAGAATTAAAAATTTGGTTTTAGTTGACTTGAGTCAACATTTTGAGTAAACGGACTCGGATCTATGTTTCAACGATCCCGGGAGGTCCGCATTAAAGTATGGGACTTGGGCGTATACCCGGAATTGAATTCCGAGGTCCCAAGCCTTAGAAATCAATTTTTGAAAGAAATTATTTTGCTGAATTATTAATGAAATAAATAAATGAATTAACATTTGAAACCGTTGGTATCGGGCCCGTATTTTTATTCTGGAGCTCGATATAGGTTTGTTATGATATTTAAGCCTTGTTTGCAAAATTTGGTGAGAATCAAAATTTATTTGACGTGATTCGGACGTGCGGTTGATAAATAATGAACTTTAAGTGTTCTTTAGAAAAATAATGAGTTTTGAGGTTTAATTCATAGTTTTACATATTATTTTCATGATTTGATCGTACGAGCAAATCCGTATGATGCTTTTAGACTTGCATGCATGTTTGGTTTAGAGCCCCGAGGCCTTGTGTGAGTTTCAAATAGGTTTGGGTTGTGTTGCGCGCGTTCTTTCTTATGCTTCGACGTCGTTTCTTCAAGCATAAATGATATCACATTGAACAAATGAGCTCCAATTTCTATCTTGAATGAAGTATTAGACCCATATCGTAATTATGGACCCGTAGCAAAAAAATCATCGAATTTGGACATCGTATGAGGATTTTATGGTCATTTTACTAAGGCTGCCAGATTTTTAGGTTAATTACGAAATTGTCACTGCCGGCGTATTAAAAATCTGCACTATTTGCAAATATTAAAACCTACATATCTCCTTCATTATAAGGTCAAATTGAGTGATTCAAAAGCCTAACTTGACTAGAATATCACAAGGAATCCATTGGAAACATAAAATCTAGTTTCGGGATCGTGTGGCATGAGAAACGAGGCAGAATAATTGGCAGAAAAAAAATATATATATATATAACGAGCATACTTCTTCTTCTTCTTCAAAATTTCTAACCCCAAAGCCTAGGAATGAATTTCTTCACCAATATCATCCCCAAGTCATAGGTAATAAATTCTAAACTTTACTCTTTCAATTCCTTATTATTTTTCATCACTTTTAGATCAAAAACTAAGAATTTTCATGGTAAAAATTGAGGGTTTGGGTAAAATTAGGGAATTTTGTAAAAATTGAATTTTTACATCGAATTGAGATCGGATTTCAAAACTAATTGTATAATGAGTTTGTGGGTGAATGGGCATATGTAAATTGGTCCGAACCCCGAGTTTTGACCAAGTGGGCTCGGGGTCGGGTTTTCACTTTATTTTATAGAAAATTTAGGAAAAATTATAATTTTCAATAAAGTTAATTCTTTTAGCCTTAACTAATGATATTAAGTTAATTATAATTAGATTCGAGCAAGTTAGAGCAAGATTCTAGAGGAAAAGCTATAATTGAGCAGTCAGTGGCCTGCAAAATTGAGGTAAGTGTTTGGTCTAACCTTGACTTGAAGGAATAGGAATCCCCACTTATTTGCTATGTGAATTGCATGTGTGTGGTGTATAGGTGAGGTGACGAGTATCTATGCACCACCAAATAGTCTGTTAAACATGATTCCTTTCCCGTTTCCAATTTAATTGACTCATGTCTTAATTGTTCTATGTTCATCATTGTTTCTACGACTACTAGGCCTTATCACTTTGCCGTTAAATATTATTTTGGTTATTTTGGAAGAGTATTGGTTGCGTATTTAGTTCCCTTGTGGTACAGAAAGGTTGAACAGTTGGGCACTATTTTTGGAAATATATTTATATATTCGTGTTGGTTTTGTTTTTGACAATATTGAGGAAGTTGTGAGAAATGCAGTTTAACTGTTATTTTTGAGGTTCGCATGGTTATTTTATTTCATTTTATTATTTTCAATTGTTGTTGTAAGTGTGTTAAAAGTGTTGGCTTTTCTCTTGATTCTATCATGGTATATAAAGACTGAGTTGGGTTGACAGTGTTACGGTGGTTACCTATATTCTGGCTGGTTTTATTGTGGGATGATATTGTTTAAAGCTTACGAGCTATACTTTTTTTTGTTTGAAATTGTTGAAACAAAATTGATTGTGATAAGGGGTTGTGATAAGGGGCATGCGATAAGGGGCATGTGATAAGGGTGAAAAATTGATTATGATACGGGTGAATAAATTGATTGTGATATTGTGAATAGGTGAGATCGGGTTGCACGCCGCAACAAGACATTGAAAATGGGGAATAATGATGTTTTACTGATTTTATTATAAAGATTTGGAAATTTATTGTTTTACTCTACGGTTTTTCTCATACTCTACACATACTGTTATTTTAAAGTAAAAGTTTGGAAATATGAAAACTTGTGTGAGATCTTGGTGATATTTGAGGCCTGGAATAGGCGACTGAGTTATTATATTTATCGTTTCAGTTATATTTTTATGTTAGTGTAGAATTGTTTTATTGCATTATTTTACATATTATTATCACAAGTTATATACTATTAATGCCTCGCCGTAGCCTTGTCACTACTTCGTCGAGGTTAGGCTCGGCACTTACTCAGTACATGTGGTCGATTGTACTGATACTACACTCTGCACTCTTTTGTGCAGATCCAGGTACCGGCCAGCAGTAGGGATATTTAGAGCAACTATTTATTTTTCGGAGACACGAGGTATATCTGCCGGCGTTCGCAGATCCCGAGAGTCTTCTCTTAGTTCGTAGAGACTGTTTTTATATTTTTCAAAACAGTTATATTATTTCTTTCAGCCCATTATTTGTAGTATTCTTTAGTAGTTCGTGAATTGTGACACCAGACCCTGGGGTAGTCTTAGAGTTATTTATATAATTGGTTCGTGGTTCGTTTATTTAATTGTTTATTATTTTATCTTTGAAATTATTCTTCGAAAACCAATAGATTCAGTTTACTTTAGATTATTTTATTATGTCTAAATGGATAATTAATGCAAAGTAGTTAATCGAATTCTAACATTGGCTTGCCTAGCAAGTGTGGTGTTAGGCATCATCACGATCCCTAAGGTTGGGAATTTGAGTCGTGACAACTGAGTGATTTAGTGTAATGAGGATTTAACATAGTGAGAGAGGATGCGAGACAGTGAGATTGAGTACTCTGAGAGTGTGAGTACATGATTCTTCTATGAGATACATGGCATTTTCATGCACACATGACATACAAGCATAGAGATGCATTTCTTTCCTCATGCTATACGGTATCACGTCATTCATGACTTATTATACACATTGATATGTGGTCATAGAGAGGTGTTTTATACTTGTTATCTGAAAGAAAATGAAATATTTTTATTTATTGTGGAAAGGATATTTGGAAGATTACGATTTTCAAACTTACTCGTATTTTTGGCATTTCGGTAAAAGATTTGAGTTTTCACTAAGATACTTGAAGAGCATGCCGATTTTCTGGAACTGTGAATGAGTTGGCACTTTACTTCTGAGAGACCTCTTTTATTACTTATATTATGCTGTTATGAACTGTCGTTGAATACCAGTATTGGACTCGACCTTGTGTTAGCTCGTCACTACTTTCAACCTAAGGTTAGGTTTGTTACTTACTGAGTACATGGGGTCGGTTGTACTCATACTACACTTCTGCACCTTGCGTGCAGATGTTGGCTATTGATGTTGTTGCGTTCGATAGTAGCTGGATTGAAGATGTACCTGCGTTCCGGTTGAAGTTGCCTCTTGTTCGTGGTATCATTAGATCTATAAATTCTGTTTATGTACTTTTCAGATAGACGATGTATTATTTCATTTCAGCTTTGTAAATTCTATTCTTAGACGCTCATGATTTGTACTACCAGTCATTGGAAAATATATAAAATCTAATAAATCACTTTCGTTTAATTGATTTGTTAATATTATTAGAATTGAATAGTTATTAGTTGGCTTACCTAGCAAGTTGGGTTAGGTGCCATCACGACTAGTGTATTTTGGGTCGTGACAAATTGGTATCAGAGCCCTAGGTTCATAGGTTCTACAAGTCATGAGTAAGTTTCTAGTAGAGTACTGCAAATCGGTATGATGACATCCGCACCTATCTTCGAGAGGCTAAAATACATTTAGGATATACTTCCCATCTTTCTTTCCTTATCGTGCAGCGTTGATTCAGCTTGAAGCGTAACTCTTTGAATTCCTTCCACGCATTCGTATGCGCACATGAGCGCTCGATATCAATTGTGCATAGACGACTTATGATCTCATGGTTGAGGTGCGAGATGTGATGTTGGCGTGCTGATGATGAGCCAGTCTGGAGGACTTGATGCCGGGTTTTGACTGTAGTTTGAGCACGAATATTTCGATTGTGTGAGCACGTGCTTTTGGGACTTATATGTCCGTCGGAGTCCCTATTGGTGGAGTTTGTGATTGGATGGCTATGTGATGAGTATGATGTGATTGTGAGATGTGTTCAAATTGTTCGAATATGATGAGAAGAGTTTACTTGGGATGTAGCAAGGACTATTGGGTGTTTGATTTCTGTCTTGATTTAGCATATGGCCTCGGGTTATGGGTGTGTTGAAGGACCTCTCATGTTGTTTAGTTGTGGAGTGAAGTAGGCCTTCATATTGTGTTGTGAGTTCAGACTCAGGAAGATTAAGTTATTACATAATACTTATGGCTGTGGAAGAGTTAGAGAGTGTCAGTTTGAGGCTAAGCAGGTGGGTTATCTCCTGTTGGGTTTCCTAAGGTTGTGATATCCCTATGTTGTTTTTACTGAGTTCTCTTTTATCAATGAATTATATGTGTTTCAATTTGAGTTCGGGTCGCTTATGATAGTTGGCTTGACTGCTACAAGGATGAATGCGAGATTTGCAGGTGATTTGAGATATTAGATGGTTTGTGTTATATGCTCTTATGAAGGATTTAGTCGAATCTAACTGCGGTACTGTGGCAGTAATAGCGTATGTGCATTATGAGTTAGTGTGTGTTTTGATCTATGGCTTTGAGCCAAGTGGGGGAGTCTGCTATTGATAAGTTGATTGCACGATTATGTGTTGTAGTGGATTCGGTTTGAGGTATACTGGTGAATCAATTATGACTTGCAGAGGTGGAGTTTGAGGATGATCGAGTAAGGGAATTTCTGGATACGGGTTGTATTACACTCTATGGGTATATGGGAATCATGGAATGATTGAGTGGTTAGTCGTGGAGGATGTAGTTTGCATGGAGTAGGAATTTGCTCGGTTGCTTAGGAGTGTGGGTTACCCCCTTGGGTGTTGGTGTGCTAATGAGGCACAGGTCGTTGGGTTCGTTTGGTCGATTTAAATTGAGATTTGAGAAGAGTGGATGGCTCTCAAGAATGGTTCTAATGGATTCAGAATTTAAATGTAGCAATTTGGAATTTTCAAACTTTATATATGGCTAGAAGGTGAGAGTTACATTGGACGGTGTCAAGACTTGTGGCATTTTTATATCATTGGGGATTATGCATTTCAGTATCAAGAAGGTGAAGGAAAGAGATTTAGGTTCACATAAGGTCTCTTTAGAGTGGGTGTCTCGGCTGTGGTTTTTCGGGGGCTTAAGAGGGAAGTCAACAACTTATGGGCTTTAGGGCGTTGTGGTTTTATACTAGGGTCACAAGTGTGGCGAATTTTTGTTAGGGATCATGGTGTTCCATCAAGGAGAAGTATCAATTTGAAGGAAATTTGGAAAGGACTTGAAGAAATAGGACAACTTGGTAGTAGGTTGGATCAACACAGTAATGGGTATGATCAGTTCTTTGGGTACTTATGACGTGGCTAGTCTCTACAGGTGTTCGTGGCAATGATCTTGGGTTTTGGCGACCTGCGTGGCGGGGTTGAGTTAGAGAGATTCGGTTTTGATAACTTGGTATGTGCAAAGGGGTTTTGAAGAGTTCTTAATGGGTTTTTTACCACGGTTCGAGGGGTATATTTCCTAGCGTGAGGAGCATGTAGTGTATAGTTATTTTCTCCTAGATGAAATCAAATGGAAGATCCTTGGCTAATTGGGTATGTAGTTGCTTGTGACTCAGAGTGGACTATGAAGTTCTCGTATTTTTCATATGATGACAAGCTATATGCAGTGTGTTGTGTGGGACTAAGATTTACGTGAGTGAGATCACAGTTCAGTTTTGAAGGGATGGTCATGAAATTTGTGGGCAACATGGACGTTTTCAGATGACTAGGTAAATGATAACTATTTGGTATGGCCTGATGAGAGTATACATTTCAAAAGGGGGCAATATGTTTGATTTATGTATTGCGACACTCTCTTGGTGGATTGACTGTCGATATTCGAATTTTTCAATGTGGCTCGGAAGAATTTTAGAAGTATTCCTTGAGGGGTGACCGTGTATGAGAGATGTGTTAGACACTCTGGCGGTGGAGTTGGGATCAGATATGGTGATTCGTGTGTTCTATGGATTTGGAGACTGAGAGGTCTCATAAGTGGATTGTTCCATGGTTGTGGGCGGTGAAGCCATGGTCGAAGCTATCCAGATGTTGGTATGTGTTATGATTCAGTCATTGTGGGTTATCAAAGGTTTCTTTCTATCTATTTGTTGGCGCCCGGAGTTGATTTGGGGGTCCATTGGTTGTCCCAATTAGGATGTGTATTCTACACCGAGTTGGATTGGTTGGCTCCATAATGCTATTGTTGAGGGATGTACCATTCGGTTGTTGCTGAGCTTATTCGTGTTCTGAAAATTTTTGTGAGTTACTCTTCTATGCAACGAGGAGTTGTGATTCGTTGGTTCTAGGAACACATGGTGCGTTTCTATTGTGGTCTTATAGCAGAATTTGAGCGAGAAGAGTAATTGGGTATTTCATGATTAAGGAAGTATTGGTTATGTTCTTTCGGGTTTTGTGTGGCATTGTATCGTCTGATTCGCCGTGGTTATGGTAATGCACTTTGGGTACTGGATGTCGAATTTCGCATGGTTATTGATTTTGAGTTGGGTGGCTCGAGGTATATTATATGGACCAACGTCTAGATGGAGTCGCGCATTGCAGCGAAGTTATGTTGAGGTATGAACCTTTGTGTTAGAGTCGGGTGATGGTTCTGCAGTGTGTGATGGGTTCTAAGCTTTTTGTAGTGGTGGTACCCGTAGAGTTTGCGGGACAGTTCTCTTGATTGAGTCATTTTCGTGAGTGAATACAATTTGATTGTTGCTTATTGGTGCATGGATTGCATGGTTTGTGGCTATGAGTAGTATTGGTGTTGCGTGTCAGAAGGGTAGTTGGTAGTCGATAAGATGAAGTTGTCACGACCCAAAACCGGTCCAGGTCGTGATGGCGCCTAACAGTGGGGTTAGGCAAGCCAA
>MDKH01225504.1:0-15508 GCA_005239495.1 Nicotiana undulata | reverse complement strand
TTCTGCCTTGGGAAACACGAAGGCACATAGCCAAATTGATAAGAATGTTGCTACATAAGTTTCGTCTTTCTTGTCAGCCCTCACCCTAAGCTTAGAGAATGTAACTTCTTGATCACTCGACCACCTCGTTGTCTCGGGAATAACTCCGTTAGGATTATGTGTCGACTTTAGGCGCGCAGATTTCTTTTCCTTTCGCAGTGGGGCGGGTTTATATATTAAAGTCTTTTTATACCAAAAATTTGTCCACTTGTTGAAAGAGACCTTTTGGTTAGCACCCGTACCTTCCTTAAGGTAATGGAAGGCAGCAAATAAATACTCGCAAGATCGAGGGATAAATCTCATCTGTTTTTCGTCCAAACCGATAAGTTCTCTTGTCTCAGGTACCACTTCTTCATAAGGAGAACCCACAATGGGCAGACCTCCAAGGATATGTAAGTCCCAAAGAGAGATAGAAAGTTCCCCAGCTGATGTAAGAAGCGTGTTCGTCTTGGGGCACCAAGCCTCGCAAAATGCTTGTAAAATGTTCGAGTTTCGATCATAAGTGAAAAGTGAAGCATATACAGCATCATAAATCTTTGTTGTACTCAGGGTTTGTTGACTTCCACCAAGTACTTCTTCAGCCCATTCCCAATATCCTGGAATGTGTCGATACTCGCCCTCGATTATTGTTGTGCTTCCCCAACGTACTTCGCATTGAATTATGCGACGTCCTAAGCTTGGAAAGGTGCTAGCAATGTTTACGTGGCGATGGATTTGCGCTTGGAGATACCACATCTTGGACAATGGATTAGAAGTTGACTTATGCTCTAAGGTCCAGTTTTCTATATGAAGAGAGTTTCTCAAAGAAGGCCATGACGCTGCGTACCGGCCAGCTTGCGGGGCGTGAACCAAAAGCTTTGTTTGTTCTATGTCATCTTTAGTCTCGATTATGAGATATCTAAGTTTGGAGGAAGGTGAGGTATAGTCTCTGAAACTTTCCATCTCTCGAGCTGCAAAAAAAAAAAGGGTCATCAAAGTCCAAATCAAGAATATTAGGATGAGAACAAAGGCCTAAATGAGTAAAATGGCCTCCGGTAGTCGGGCCACATTTGAGAGTAATCTCTCCGATAGTCGGATCATTTTGAGAGTAATCTCTCCAATAGTCGGGCCACATTGAGAGTCATCTCTCCGGTAGTCGGGCTATATTGAGAGTAATCTCTCCGATAGTCGGATCATTTTGAGAGTAATCTCTCCAATAGTCGGGCCACATTGAGAGTCATCTCTCCGGTAGTCGGGCTATATTGAGAGTAATCTCTCCGATAGTCGGTTACATTGAGAGTAATCTCTCCAGTAGTCGGGCCACAATTGAGAGTAATCTCTCCGATAGTCAGTCACATTGAGAGTAATCTCTCCGATAATCGAGATATTTTGAGAGTAATCTCTCCAGTAGTCGGGTCATTTTGAGAGTAATCTCTCCGATAGTCGGGACATTTTGAGAGTAATCTCTCCAGTAGTCGGGCCACATTGAGAGTAATCTCTCCGATAGTCGGTCACATTGAGAGTAATCTCTTCAATAGTCGGGTAATTTTGAGAGTAATCTCTCCAGTAGTTGGGCCACATTGAGAGTAATCTCTCTGATAATCGGGTCATTTTGAGAGTAATCTCTCCGATAATTCGGGCAGGGATGAATACCCATCCCCTCACACCCTAAGATTGTCTTCTTCATGCATGGATCATCTCGTTAAACAAGAATATATCCTTCTTGTTTGACCTACAAAAAGGAAGGGGAAAAAAAGACAACAAAGAAGAAAGCACAAGAAGAGAAGAATAAATTACCTTCGCGTCAATGCTTCCAAGTCGTCAAAAGTAGACTCAAGTGGTTTGCGAAGACTGCGAATTGATGCTCAACAATTAGGAGCACATGGGTTTATATAGGTTTATAAAAGATGACATCTGAAAAGCCACCTACGATGTGGGATCAATTACGTTGAAAGGCGGCATAAACTTTGTCTCCTTATTGGGATCAAATTGCAATCCTAGTTGTATTCTATCGGTGATGGGTTATGGTTTAGTTGCCTCTGAAAGTCCAAACCAATTAAGGATATATGTTGGACGTGGAATTTGGTTGGCAGTAGAACATGTGCTTTGTAAAAGAGTATGAATTGGTTGGGAACTTTATGCCAAATAATAATTTCACGTGGAAATATAGCTAAGTATGGCAGTTTGTAAATAATTTAGTCAAAAGTCAAAGTGCAAATCCTTGGGCAAAATTGAAATATGATGCTTAAAGTTCAAGCTTACGTGGTTTAGCCATCCTCTTTATACAAGTTGATACTTCGAGCCTTGTCGTCAATGGATGAAATATATATATCCGACAAGCTTGAAGTAGGGGGCATTTGTAGGCATATAAATTTTATTAAAATTAAATTCATGAAATAATTTGGACTATATTTTAAATTCAAGATATATTAGTCCAAATAAATATATGGGCTAATATAATTGAATTAATTATATAAGTCCAACACATATGGGTTAATAAATAAGTCTTAATCCATTGGGCTAGCCCATTAATTGAGTTAAAGTGATGAGCCCATTTCATTAAGCCCAATATGCCATCTTCCTAGAGGCCCAGTGCCACGTGTCAAATGACGTGGCATGCCAAGTCAAATGAAAGAGCCAATAGAACCATGCCACGTGTCAAAATGACACAGCATGACAAGTCACATTAAAAGGCCAATAAAATCGCGCCACGTGTGCAAGTGACATGTTCTGGCCAATCAAATGCGGCCATGTCACACTTCAATTTGATTGGTCGGAAAGAGTTTGCTCTTATCATAACTCTTCCCTCCCACAACTATAAATATGGGTCTTCATAACTCAGAAAAGGAACCAGAAGTTATAACAAGAAGCAAGAGAGAGCTCGTGGATCAAACGCCGCAAATTTCTCTACAAGTTTCAAGCTTCAAACAATCAAGTTCAAGTTCAATAAATCAAGTTCAAGCTCAAGAACGAAGAACAATTCAAGTATTCAAGATCAAGAACGAAGTCAAATCAAATACAAGGCGTTCAAGATCAAGGCTACTTGTTCGTGATACAATTCGTGGCAACAATCAAAGTGTTCGCGACGGATAAATCAAATTCAAATTCAAGATCAAGCTCAAAGGCCCTTGAATTTATACTAGAAAAGTAGAATCAAAGGATTCATAGAGATTGTAACGCTCAAATATTTGAAATCAAATACTACGATTGTCGCAATATTTTTCGGTCTTGATTTTATTTTCTTGACGCAATTTATTGTCTACAAAGTTATAACAAACAAACAGGTCGTCCTAATTATTATTGTAACTACTACCCTAGTAATTACTCCAATTTTAATTACCCGATGACTTATTAAACAAACTCTAAAAGAGCAATCGGTGCACACAACATCCGATATTCATGCGGGGTCTGGGAAAGAGTCGCACCCTAAGCCATTTCTTACCTGCCAAGCCACCTCTCTTCCTCACTAAATGCTTCTGCGGTTTTTGATAGAAATATTTGTACAAATCCCAATTGTCATGAATTACAAAGAAAAAAAATGGAATATCTGCAGTTTATATTATTTTTTATCTTCCTATTTTACAAGGTAATGTATTAGTTTGACTAAGGAAACAACTTGAAGAGGTTGCCAGTATGGTTTTTTTCCAGTTGCGACCATTTCATCATGGCCCCACATATATTATTTTTCAGTTGAAAATATTTGTTTTCTAGATAATCAGCTCGTATTTCACCGCCAAATGATGTGGTGCAGTGGATGGGATTGCACTTCCCTTAACCAGAGGTCTCGGGTTCGAGCCCTGGGTATGGAAAAATCCTTGATAGGGAGCGCTTCCCCCCGAATGGAGCCCTACGCGGCGCGAATCCGGATATAGTCGGGCTCTAATGCGAGTACCGGGCACCGGGTGGGAAACCAAAAAAAAAAAAAAACTCGTATTTCTCCTTACGTTAAATTTCCATCGCTTTTCTTAAATAGCATATATTTGTTTTTGAATGAATAGTCCACGTTGACTAACAAGTTTATATGAAGTATAAGTGCAATCTTAACGATCAAACGACTTTCACTTTATCAAAAGGACTTCCAATGAGAGATTACAGTCAAATTGCTCCTTCTCCTTCTGTTAGAGGTGTATTTTGCTAGCCAATAATTTCAAATTTTGAAATTTATTTCAAGGAAAAGATAATTTCATGATGGGTATGTTTGGTACGAAGGAAACATTTCCGAAAAGTATCTTTTTAATTTTTTCATGTTCAGTTGGTATAAATATTTTGGAAAACATTTTTTTTATGAACTCATTTTCCTCCGATTGAAGGAAAATGTTTTCTTTGTCAAGAGAAGGGAAAACATTTTACAAAACTACTTCTCAACCTTCCCCATCCTCACCAACTCACTCCACCACTCACCCTGCTTACTCGCCCGCCCACCCCGCAAAAAGCTAGTAATTTCAAATTTTTGTTTTTTTATTTTTCTGCGCCACCCATCCCACCCCACCCCATTGTCCCCCAACCCCCGCACCAAAAAAGTTTTTTTTACTTTTTTTTTTTGTAATTTTAAATTTTTGTTTTTTTATTTTTCTGCGCCACCCATCCCCCCCCCCCCCCCTTGTCCCCCAACCCCCGCACCAAAAAAGTTTTTTTTACTTTTTTTTTTTGTAATTTTCAAAATTATATTTTTTTTTTCTGCACCACCCACCCACCCCACACAAAAAAAAAGTTATTTTTTTTTAACTTTTTTTTTTGTAATTTTAAATTTTTGTTTTTTCGTTTTTCTGCCCACCCCTCCCCAAGGGGGAGAATTTTTTTTTTGTGTGTGATATTTTCAGTTTTAGTTTTTTCATCATTCAGTTTTTACATGTTCGAAATTTTATAAGTTCCAAAGTTATGAGTTCGGAGTTTTATGTGTTTGGAAGTTTACGGGTTTGAAATTTCGCGGTTTCGAAAGTTTAGCGGTTTGAAAATTTATGAAATTTGTGGGTTCGGAAGGTTGTTGGTTCGAAAGTTCATGACTTCATGTTTATTGTAGCTAAATTATTTATGAATACTCTTGAGAAGTTATTTTCCTTAATTTGTGTACCTAACACCGAAAAATGAATAAGATTATTACTTGTTTTTCAAAAAAATATTTTCCACGAAAAACATTTTCCGTTATACCGAACACACCCGATATGTAATACAGCAGAATTAAACAAGTTCATTTTCTTTTCCATTTCAGTAATAAGTACGTAATTTCCGACTTGGTTATTATGTTTGAGCAGCAATACCTTACTCGTCATTGATAACTCGATTATCCAATTATAACATTTCTCCTTATATTTATTTTAAGCATAAGTTTCAGGGCAAATCTTTGTTTTTTTCCCTCAAAATGGAGCTTTTTTTTTTACGTGCAAATGTTTGATTGCATTATTTTAATGAGTAATCACTAATCACTAATCACATGGGTACGTGTAACCATGTCTTACGTCAACTTGGTTGAACAAACTAATTTGTGCTATTTATCAAGTAAAAAATAGCACGAGTTAGTTCACTAAAAGTAGGTCACATCTAATCCCTATTATTGCTCTAATATAATACGTATGTTAGACTAAATGTTTTTGACCAATTCAATTAATACTTGAATAATGCTAGGCATAAAATAAAATAAAATTTTATGTGAGGGTTGCACGTATAATGCAGTATCAGTTGACTGCATGTCTGTCATAATCTCAGATCTCAAAACCTTTTTTCTTATTTATGTTACTAACAAAAAAAATAAAAAAAATCCCCTCATTAATCGGCTCAAGTCTACCACTAAGGTATGACAAACAGATTTGATGTGTAAACCAATATCTACAAGATATTCAATCTCAACTTGATATGCGATAGCTGCTCTTGTTTTGTCCTTGATTAGAGATTTTTCTATGAAAAATATAAATCGGAGTTTGAAGGGGAGGGAAAAGGAGCGCTTGACCCGCAGGATGATTTATTCAATCACATGGTTTGGGCTCCTAGAATATTGTGCCCTTGGGGCTTTCTATTTGATTGTACCGAAAGGCCCAATAAATTAGGATTAGCTCCATCTATAAATCTTTTGCATCAAAAGTCGAATAATTCGATGGATTTGAATGAATTTTTAAAGAATGCAATTCTTTCGGTTAGTATAGCTTATTTCAGAATATTTATAGCATCCTTTTTATATAAATCCATTTATTCTTCTTTAAAAAGTTTTGAGTTAATTAATTCTTTTGTTAAAAAGGGTCTTAAGAGAATTCTTTGGGACAAAATTAAAAATGGCATATATAATTGGTCATATAATCGTGCTTACATAATTGCTTTTATACAAAATTCTTAGTTGGTGGGATAAGAAGATTAGCTAAATTTACTCATTTTTTTGATCGACGGGTAACTGATGGAATGACTAATGGGATTGGAATTATTAGTTTCATTGTAGGAGAAGGAATCAAATATATAGGGGGAGACGTGTCTCTTCTTATCTTAAGGATATAACACATACGAAACATTAGCTTCGCTGACTTTACGAGGTCTAACCTTCGCCACGACATTAGTAGCTTAGCTTTTCGCGCTTCCCGCACGCTTTTTTATAGAGAGTAAAAGAAGTGGGGTGGTGGGGGGATTGGTCTGCTCCGAAAAGTTAAAGAGTTTTTCGGTTCGCCCCCCACCCCCCCTACGTGGTCGGCCATCCATCACGTTCCCTATTAATCAACGAGGCACATAATTACTTGAGACAAAAATAAGGCACGAACAATAGGCATTTTTTCCAACATCAGTAGCAGAATCAACGTCAAAACATGTTTCTTCATTGATTGGACAAATGAATATTTTTTCATCAACTGAGAAACCCCAAGTACAAGATGGGGCACAATTCAAAAACTTAACAGATAATGGACTCACCGCTCTACTCTTCGCCATTTACGTCTATTGTACACAGCAAATTCAAACTCGTGACATGCATCTAACACCGCATCACAAAATCTTAAAGGGACAAAATGCAAGTGCGATATCAACTTGCAGACTGCAACGTGATCAAGCAATCATTTATCCAATTAAGTGTGAATAAGCTTTAAAACCCTTCAGATCAAAGATACCAGGGTGCTTAACATTAAATAGGAATAAACTTGAAACTTGGAACGAACGAAGCTCCATATCAGTCATGTGTCTAATGTCACAAGCGCCAAACGAAATAAAGCTAAACAAAATTTCCATGCTCAATAGTTTCACCAATATATTCTGATTCAAAACAAAAAGGCTCTGCCAAAGTAGATCCTATCCTAAACCTTGATGGCATACTTTCGGATGGGGAAGTACATCTCCTTCTTCTTCTCTCTCTCAGTCTTCAATGACGCCTGTAAGGATAAAGAACACGAGTTAACACTATTAGTTGTTAAAGAAATAAAAAAATTGCTGACAGGATTGAAGAAAACTGCCACATCATTTAACATCAAAACCCCCATACATCACTGAGTTAGAAAACAAAACCGCTGGTAACCCGCATTTTCTAAGCAAATCCAAGACTTGTATAGTTAGAAATACTTGAAAAAATGTTTCAAGCAATAGTAGAAAAAAAAATGCCTCTCCAACTACAAATAGCTGTCATTCTTTTTGCGATAGAAGAATAGCATTTAAAACCAAGAGTAGCATATTGCATCGCCAAATTAGGAGCACACAAGCTCACTAGTGCAAAGTGCATAAACACCAAATGAAGGATAAAATCAAGGATACCTGGTGCTTGGTCAAACGTTTGCGGATGGCCCTAGTTTTCTTAGGGCGCAGGTCAAGAGGTAGGTACTTCTTGTTCTCGTAAGCTTCCCGAAGAGCAGCTTTTTGCTTCTGCGAAATTACAGTCAGAACCTGTGCGATCGACAACCTTACCACCTTGCTGCATCCACAGAATCATTAAGATAATCAGGTCAATGTCAAAAGTATAAACAAAGTCATACAACACATAATAGCTGACACATTTGCATTTGTCTTTTCAAGATTCATTCTATTGCTTGGTCACCAAACTAAGAAAGACACCACCAACTAAGGTTTTCTTGCGTGCCGTGAGAATAATCAACCATAAGCCAATACTAAGTCTTACTCATATATGAACAAGATAACTCTCCCATACCACAAGCCATTAATAGCATACTAAATGTTCCACTTTTGTATTGGAAAGTAGTTAGTAATGCTTCCGGGCCCTTGCATTTCTCTTTTTAGCATAGATTCTACTAAGACGCCTCCAACGAAGCCGCGACAATAAATATCGCTACTTAGTCTCGGTCCGATATGGACAAGACAAGGTTCCCTTATTGCAAGCCATTAATAGCATACTAATTGCTTCACATTTGTATAAGTAGGTCTTTAGTGACGCATAGATAAAATAATTCTTGAGAAATAATCATACAAAAATAATTTTTTCAATTAAATGACACACTATTACTAGCAAAAAAAAGCGGATACTGTAATATATTGCGGCAGATCCTAAACAGAAAGAGTTTCATATAAAGGTCAATATATGACATTAATGCACTAGAAGTTTACTTATGTATGCTTAAAGGCGGGACTAATATTTGAAACTTATGGGTTCGGAATTGTATTCCTTTTAAGTTACCGAGTTCTAAATTAATAAATCATACATATTCAATGAATTTCTTATGACAAATACATGGTTTGAACAAAAAGCTATTGGGTTCGGCCGAACCCCCATCCCGCACTCTACCTCCGCCCTTGTGTATGCTTATGCAATCACATGTATCACTTGCAATACACACATCTCAAGCAAAATCATACCAACTCCGAACAAATATTCCAATCAACCACATTAAAAAAAAAAAGCAGCGTGCATACATTTTGGAGAGCTTGTTAGGAGCACCACCGGTGACCTTAGCAACACGAAGTAGGGCAAGCTCGGCCTTCAGATCCTTCAACTGAGCCAGTAGCTCAGTCTTTGACTTGTTTCTCAGCTCATGAACCTTGATTCTTGCTGCATTTTCATCAATCACATAATCAGCCAAAGTGATATCAGCCTTATGAATAAAACCAATCAATCAATCAACTACGCATCAATTCCAAATCAATTAAAATATCGACTATATGAATCCTAGGTATAAATTTCGCTCTATCCATATTCATCAAAGTACTATATTTATACGTAAAAATCACACGAAATCAACTAACCAATCAATTATAACTCAATTGCGAACTATTAAGATATACTATATGAATCATCTGACGCTCAATTTATCATTGAAGATGTCATAGTTAGAATATTATTATGTGTAAGAAATCACTAAAATTTGGAGAAAAACTATCAGAAAACATTGAAAATGGATTCAAATTGCGAATTTAGAGTGGACTGACTATACGCACCCATTGCTGCTACTGGAAGCTGTTTTCGGTGCAGAGGCTGCTCCTGGATTCTTAAACCCTACTTGGAAAACGGAGGGAATTAGGGATTTATTATATACTGGGCTCTGCCCTACTTTTTTGGGCTGGACATGCCTAATATCAGTTTTATTGCGCAAAAATTGCATAGGTTAGCCACTTTTTAAAGTGATATATTTACTTTTTATCCAATATTTTTAATGTTGAGCAAAAGTATCAACTAGTCTCTTAAAATTAATATAAAAAGACGGTGTTACCCTTTCTTCTATCTCTTATCTAATCTAAGCAGCCAGCTAATCGAATCTTTATCAGAGTCATCTCCATCAAACTCAGAATCATCATAAGGTTGATTATCAGAATCACTGATAACATATGTTGTCTTCTTCCCACGAGTTACCCTAGCTTTTGGAGCCACAACAGCTTCATTGAATTCATCCTCTAGATTGCCCTAATTTTTGTTTTGTTCCCTTATTGTGATTTTGGGTAAAAATGCGTATTTTAATTGTGTTGCTATACTTTTTCTTTTTCTCTTTGTTTGAATGTGTAGAGTTTCTAAACTTAGAGTTCCAAGTTCAAAAAATAAGGACATGTAGTCTTGAACTTAGAGTTACAAGTTCAAAAGTTAAGGACAGGTAGTCCTAAACTTAGAGCTACAAGCTCAAAAACTAAGGACACGTAGTCCTTAACTTAGACTTACAAGCTCGTAAATTAGGACAGTTAGTCCTGAACTTACAATAACACAATCATAATTTAAGGACATTTGGTCCTGAACTTAGAGTTGGAACAAAAATTAAGGACACTTGGTCCTTAACTTAGAGTTACACGCACAGAAATTAGGACATGCAGTCCTTAACTTAGAGTTACAAACACATAAATTAAGGACAAGTAGTTCTGAACTTCAAGTTCCAGGTTCAAAAATTAAGGACATGTAATCCTAATCTTAGACTTACAAGTTCAAAAGTTAAGGACAGATAGTCCTAAACTTAAACTTACAAGCTCATAAATTAATGACAACTAGTCCTGAACTTACAGTAACAAGCTCGTAAGTTAAGGATACGTGTTCCTAAACTTTATGAGCAGAAGGTTATTTTCGTCTGGGCGGGTAAAAGTTTATTAAAGCAGTGGCTAAAACTAAAGACATTTTAAACTATGACTTCAAAGTAAATACACATCTTATTACTGGCTAACTGTGCACTTCCCTCTTTTATTGTTGTAGTACTAGCCCATTTAGTCCAATTTTGGGGTTAGCCCATTCGTAGTTGGGGAAATTATGCTATATACCTCTTCCACCTAAAATATTTACCCGCATTTATCTATTCTAGAAATAATTATAATATATACCTATGCAACCAAAAGTAATTCCCCGTTAATTCTTTCTATTTTATTCTTGTCAAAGCTAATTTTTCTCCTCCTTTTCTCTTTCTTCTCTTATCATTTTCTCCGCTCTTTCTCTTTCTTTCCTTTTGTCAATATCCCTACAATTTTTCATTAGATATATGATCTATCTACCTCTCTCTCCTTTTATCATTTGACCCAGGAACAAAAAAGCTAAAAAAGAAAGATTTATCAAAAAAGGATAGAAATTTCTAACGTTTTAGTTTGCTACAAATTTGTGAGGTTGTATACGTAATAAAAAATTGTCGATGCTCTTTGCGGCAAGTTTTGGTCGTATTCACCTTATCGACTTTGGAGTTTGACCATCTAATTCATTTCCAAAAGCGACAAAATCATAAAGTACAAATTTGACGGTATTGTGACAAAATATCTGTTTGTTTGAAGTATTTTGATGTTGAAATTGTTGGGTGTTGTTAATTAATGGTAGATTATGGTGCTAATGCTAATTTTTTGAGATTTATTATAAGAAAATCTAGTCCACCATTGAAGAACTTAAAGCTTGAAATTCATAAAGAGTGTTTGTTGAGATTGTTGAGTTTGTTGTTATTGCTGACTAGAGTGCGATTGAAATGTTGATTGTAGGATTTGGCAAAATTTTGAGTCAATTTGATAAAAAATTTAGAGATATAATTTTAGATTTTGGATTAAAATTGAGTTGAACTAGTGAAGAAGATGAATTTGTAATATATACCAAAATATTATACTATATAGCATTTTGGTATATAATAATTAATTAAAATATTATATTATTAAAGAGAGAAAATATACCATTTTTTTGTTAAAATAGCGAGGAAGAATTTGTATTGTATACCAAAATGACATACTATATAATATTTTGGTATATAGTTCATTCGGATTGTATATTTTCATAGTATCCTATATAACGTAGCAATATACTATTACAATTTGGTCCTTTTAGAAATTATTTAATTTTTCTTTATGCCATTTTGATTTATTCTTTATGCGTTGTTTTATATAATAGTATTATAGTATAATATCTTGAAATATATTATCATATTAATATGTGGTGCACTATTTTTTGATTTTTTCTTTATGTAATAGTAGTATAGTCATATATAATCGCTTGAAATTAATTAGTAGAACTGTATACCATATTGGTATAATTATATGTCATATTGGTACCGTTATGGTACTTGGAATATTTTTTTGTTGTTTTAGCTGCATTTTTAAGTGAAGTCTATTCTAAAATGATTTGTATGATCATGTTATGTTGTGCTGGATTTTCTTGTACCTATGAACATAGATTTTGTGTATTATGTAATAGTTTTTATACTTATATGCAGTTGTTGGAATGACCTCATAAAACTTTTATTAGTATATATATATATATACTATATTGGTATCATATTCTAGTTGAATCCTTTTATGGTTGTATTAGCTGCCCTTAATTGGTACACTTGAGAGTTCTCTTTCCGAATCGACTCTGAACTTCCCGAAATTCAATTCCAACCATGCATGCAAGTCATGATACCTGAAGTGAGGCTACTCGTGGCCTCGAACCACTGAACGACGCGCTAGAGTTTATGTCCTTAATTTATGAGCCACAACAGCTTCATTGAATTCATCATCTAGATTGCCCTAATTTTTGTTTTATTCCCTTATTGTGATTTTGGGTAAAAATGCGTATTTTAATTGTGTTGATATACTTTTTATTTTTCTCTTTGTTTGAATGTGTAGAGTTCCTGAACTTAGAGTTCCATGTTCTAAAAGTAAGGACATGTAGTCCTGAACTTAGAGTTACAAGTTCAAAAGTTAAAGACATGTAGTCTTAAACTTAGAGTTACAAGCTCAAAAACTAAGGACACGTAGTCCTTCACTTAGACTTACAATCTCATAAATTAAGGACAACCAGTCATGAACTTACAGTAACAAGCTCATAATTTAAGGACATTTGGTCCTGAACTTAGAGTTGGAACAAAAATTAAGGATACTTGGTCCTTAATTTAGAGTTACAAGCACAGAAATTAAGGACATGTAGTCCTTAACTTAGAGCTACAAGCACAAAAATTAAGGACAAGTAGTCCTGAACTTCGAGGTTCAGGTTCAAAAGTTAAGGACATCTAATCCTGAACTTAAACTTACAAGTTCAAAAGTTAAGTACAGATAGTCCTAAACTTAGACTTATGAGCTCATAAATTAAGGACAACTAGTCCTGAACTTACAGTAACAAGCTCGTAAGTTAAGGACACTTGGTCCTGAACTTTATGAGCATAAGGTTATTTTTGTCCGAGCGGGTAAAAGTTTATTAAAGTAGTGGCTAAAGACTAAAGACATTTTAAACTATGACTTCAAAGTAAATGCATGCCTTATTACTAGCTAACTGTGCACTTCCCCTTTTATTGTGTAAAAATTGTGGGGGGCGCCCTATTTGGTCGCCCCCATTTAACCTATACCTATATTTTTAAAATTATTTAACCTATACCCTAATTTTTACAACTTCAGGCACCGCCTTCTTGATACTTGCGCAATACTTCAACTTATTAAGTGTTGAAGTTTTTACAAATGAACTAAATAATTTCAGCATCTTCTGCTGAAGCTTTTGAAAAATCTTTATTGCAAAACTAATGAATCCAGCACAAAACTTCAGCTTATCTAGTGCTGAAGTTTTCACAAATGAACTTAATAACTTCAACATCTTCTGCTGAAGTTTTTGAAAACGAACTAATTAGCTTCAGCATCTTCTGCTGAAGCTTTTGAAAAATCTTTATTGCAAAACTAATGAATCCAGCACAAAACTTCAGCTTATCTAGTGCTGAAGTTTTCACAAATGAACTTAATAACTTCAACATCTTCTGCTGAAGTTTTTGAAAACGAACTAATTAGCTTCAGCATCTTCTGCTGAAGTTTTTGAAAACGAACTAAATAACTTCAGCATCTTCTGCTGAAGTTTTTGAAAAAGCTTTATGACAAAACTAATTAATCCAGGACAAAACTTTAGCTTATGTAGTGCAGAAGTTTTTACAAATGAACTAAATAACTTCAGCATCTTCTGCTGAAGTTTTTGAAAAAGCTTTATGACAAAACTAATTAATTCAGGACAAAACTTCAACTTATTTAGTGCTGAAGTTCTTACAAATGAACTAAATAACTTCAGCACTTCTGCTGAAGTTTTTGAAAATGCCTAGACTGCTGAAGTTTTGTGTGATTGCCTTTGTTACTTCAGGCCCGTATGCCTGAAGTTTATGTGAAAAGTGGGTACGCTTGCAATTTTTTTTGCAAAGCGGGTATACGTTAAAACGTGACCCAAAAAGCGGGTATAGATGCAAAAGACCCTTTTATTGTTGTAGTACTAGGCTACTAGCCCATTTAGTTCAACTTTGGGGTTAGCCCATTCTTAGTTTCGTTTCACGGCCCAGTTGTCGCGAGAATTGCACAAATAGCCATTTTAGGACCCCTATTATTTACTGAATAGTCTAAATTAATAAAATTTTAAACTTTAGCCGCTTTAGAATCAAATTCACGAACATCACGTTGAAAATTAACATGGGATCTGAAGCTGGAATCCGTCAAAGCTTAACTTCATGTCTAAATTTTAAATAAAATTCAAAATCAGACCTTAGTCTTCTCCAGTGTTTTAAAAAGTGTGGGCGTAAGGCAATGCGTTTTACATATAGCTAGCGAGACGTGAGTCTCATGAGTATTTAATTTTTAGTATTTTTATAAAGTAATACAATTACAATAAATATTTATAAGCATGTAAAATTACATAAACATTAAAAAACTATAAATATGTGATATATATATATATATATATATGTATGTGTGTGTGTGTTCGCGCGCACGCCCTCGAAAAAAACTAGTCAAAATAATTTATTATATGCTACTTACGAGCATGTGATGACCCAAAAGGTCATCCTAAGTAATTCCAGCTAAATCTGTGTTCCGAGACCCCGAAAGCCTCCGTTAATCTCACCTCGATATGTGTATGCATCCCGGGCATATAGCCGGGAAGCTTCTATGTGAAAATTTGACAAAAATGGAATTTTTGAATGAATAATTGAATAAAGTTGACTTTGGTCAACATTTTTGGTAAACGGGCCCGGACACGTGATTTGATGATCCCGGAGGGTCCGTAGGAAAATATGGGACTTGGGCGTATGCCCGGAATCGAATTCCGAGGTCCCAAGCCCGAGAAATGAATTTTTAAAGAAAATTATTTTCTGAAAATAATAAAGGATTTTGGAAATGAATAATTATGTGAAAACCGTGTTACCGGACCCGTATTATGGTTTCAGATCCGAGAACAGGTTTATTATGTTATGTGACTTATCTGTGAAATTTGGTGTAAAACGGACTCGAAATGACGGGTTTCGGATAAAAATCGGAATAATTAAGCCTTATGAAGTTTTAAGAAATTTCTATGAGTTTTGAGGTTTAATTCGTTGATTTTGATGATTTAAAAGCTTGAATAAGTCTGTAGGATATTTTAGGAGTCGTGTGTGTTTTTGGTTTTGAGACCCGAGGGTTCGGGTGAGTTCCGGGTAGCTAACGGGATGTGAAATGCATGAAAAATCTGTGTTCTTGACCTGTTTGTGATGTCTGGTGTAATACCTTTCGCGAACGCGGCCAAGGGCTCGCGAATGCGAAGGGTAATTAGTGTGGCTTGGGTTTTGTTCTACGCGAACGCGGACCTATGGGGGTACTACTCTATGCGAACGCGACGCCCCTCTCGCGAACGCGTAGTGTTATAGGGTGGGGTCTGGGGTCAGGTAGG